>JAJHUR010095575.1:0-49728 GCA_027495735.1 Lutjanus campechanus | reverse complement strand
TTTTTTTTTTTTTACAAGGTTTAGGCTATTTACTTAATGGATCATTTTACAACACAGGGTTGTGTAATGAGGTATTAGTTAGTTTCCTTTCTGCTACTTCCAAAAATAAAAACTAAACAAAAAAGCTGATGAATTTAGGAGTCTCACAGCAACTTAAAAATAAAGTATGGAGGCTTTATATAATTTTTGTATCATGCCACTCTGTTGTGCTGTGTAAATACAATTTTTGCTGCTTTTTTTTCCTTGAAAAAAAAAAACACTCCCACGCTGGTTGCTTTGGATTTTTTTTAGGAGGGCCTTTTTTTAAACAGCTTTTGTATTATTATAAGTAAGATGAAGTAGTTCAAATAATAACACTTAAAATAATCCTAAGTATCCCTTTCAAATTATGACTTTAAAATATTTCTGAGATCATTTAAAAAGAGTTAAAAAATAAACAAAAAAAAAACTGTTGTAGTCCTTGGAATGGTGAAATAAAGATCTCTTGCACATCATTATAAAAGAAATGCATGCTGGGAATCTTCATGATTGCTGTCTATTCTACTGTTGCTTTCACTGGAGGTCCCACTGTATTAAAGCAACCAAGTATAACCTAAGTACCAGTAAATGTGCAGCCATTGTAAACTGAAGCAAAGATGTTTGACAGCGGGTTGTAAAGACCAGGCCAACCATACAGACACAGAGACAGTGGCCTCAGGCAGTTCTGAATTGGCCTTACTAGTGGGATGCCATGGCTTGACGCTATTTACACACACACATACACAAACACACCCACAAAGAGTCTTGATGCAGACTCTAGGTGAAGGCCGGTATATGTCTGTCTTGTCTTGTGAGTGAGCGGGCCGGAGACGGAGGTGGGGGAGACAGATTGGAGGGACGGAGGGGAAGAGGGGAAATGGAGGGATTAGATGAAACCTTTCAGTGCGTGTCATCATCCCTGACATTCTGTAGGGCTTGACCTTAACAGAGCAGCATCGTGTCAGAGACAGGGTCTCATCACCGCCAGGGAACACACACACACGCACACACACACACACACACACACACACACACACACACACACACACACACATACACACACAGAGACAACCCATCAGAGATCCCTACAGCCCCAACATCAACACCCAACATACATTCCCACAGAAACACACACATGGAGACACACACACAAAAAAAATGTACAGTTTGGTGACTAAAACTCACAGATCAACCAGCCAGCTGTCACCTACCTCTGAAGCTGTGTATGTGATGCAGTTTGAATGATTACGTATCTCCTCATTAATAGATGATTAGATGAGAAAACTTTGTTGAACAATTGCTGATGTGCCACCTTGTCAAAGCCTAAAACAGTAAGCATATTCAGTAACTTACTGACTTTATTTCTTTTTTTTATATGCGTATGATGTGACTATGTGATATCTTTCTTGTTTTGCAATTATCTTGTGCAATATACTGTTTATTTATTTTTTGACTGTGCAATCCAAATCTCTGTGACTCTGTGCGGTTATCCATTCACAAGGCAATATTATTTATATTGTTTCTCTTAATACAATGTTACACACCATTTGTGTATTTACAGTGTGTGCATTTATCCTGTACAGTTATCCATATATATCCATATATCTGTCCATATAGCCTTCTATGGTTTCCACATAGTGAAGGTGTATGTAGTGTATATAGTCTTTGTGAACAGTTTTTTCTATTATTTTCTAATATATAATATAAATATATAATCTATTTTTTAAATTCTTTTATATTTTTGTTAAATTTTTTTCTTGATCTTTTCTACCTGTACTTTTTGAGCTGCTGTAACATGTTTTATCTTATCTTCCTTCTATTCTTCAACCAATCAGAAAAAAAATCTGCACGTTATCTCTAAATGAACTAAATCAGCCTAAGTGCACTCTACCATGTAGCCTAAATGGATGCTAATCAAACTTATACACATACCTGCGATCTGACTTCTTTTTCTCATATAGCTACAGTATGTTGTTACCTTCAGTGCAGGTCTATCAAGTATATTTTACATTCAGCAACAACACAAACACACACACCAGCGAGGATCCTGGAGGAAAAGCTGGTGTCAGCTTCCATATAACAGTAACGCTAACACTAGCTTAGCGAGCGCTGCATTATAAACTTCCATTAAAAGCAACATGATAGATATCAGCATCCAACATGTTCCTCTCATTATTTAGTTGGTTTCAAATGAGGCTCAACGTCAACACAGTTTCTGTTAACTGCCCCTCAATTTTACAACATTCGTCAAACATCGCCTGAGCCTGAGTGTAAGTGTGGCCACATTAGCCGTGCGACATGCTGACGCCATGTTTGACAGACTAATCTGCAAAATAAATAGCAAAACATCATAAAACATGGAAATACTTACAGTTTTCAAGTTTGAAGTGAGGTCACGGACTGTCGTCATATTCAGGTCGGACCAACCAATCGACCAGCGGACCACAAGATATCAGCCCGAGTTCACACAGGCTTTTTATAAACGAACCAAACAGAGTAAACATGAGGTCATATAGACTGAGGTAACTCATTCATCAGACAGTTTTATTGACTCTTTTGTTGTTTGTTGACTTGTGGACCATGACATGGAAGCATGTGGGTATATTTATGCTTTCTGTTGTCACAAGAACTGAATGGCATTATTACTCTAGACTACTTGAAAAGTGGCTCTTTCTCCACCTCCTAAGGGACAAGGAACAGGTTTTAAAAACAATGGTCAATTAGAGCCTGAGATATCCTGACTTTAAGCCGACAGAATGGGTCAAGCTTTAAAAATACTGGATTGTACAATTTCCATAATGCAACTCAATGGGGTTTTTCATCAGACCCTCTGTACCTTCTAAATGCCCACTTCTCTCTTCTACAGCTGTAATCCCACTTCTCCATCTTGTAATGCGGGCTCTCTTTCAAAACTTTAAAGTCATTATACGATAGTTTTCACAAGCTTTGTAGTACTTTTCAAGTATTCTTAAAGGGAGTGCCCTTTAGAGAATAAAATGCAGAATATGTACTGCTTTCATGTCTCATCATCATTCAGACTGATCTCAGGTAGAGTTCAATTAAAAGTTATTTTCATCCGAGTGTAGACCTGAGAACTGGAGGTGGAAATAAACTGTGTGACATGGAATTGAGGTAGACTGATAAGTGCGTACCAGAGACAGTGTTCAGGATGTTTTGTGTCCTCCGGGTTCAGGACCTGTACTCAAATAGTACAAAATATATTTGCAATGATGAGCCACAGCTTTGAAGGTCTATTGGAGGCTGCCATGTTGCATCGTCAACGCTGGCTCTAGACAGGGCCTTTCACGTTTTTTGTGATTTTCATGGCCACCGTAGATTCGCCTACGTGCCAGGAAGGGGAGGGTGAGGCAACATTGCAATCTGCAAGCTCACAATTAGATGCCACTAAATCCTACACACTGGCCCTTTGAAACATGCCTAATTTTTAAGGTAAGAAATAAAACTTTTTTATATAAAAGTGGGGGGAAAAAAAGTTTAATTTATAGGTATTTTAATGCACCGGGTTTTTTGCTTCAGCCTTACTCAATTTGGAATGACCAGTAACATATGGTAGCCAACGTTAGCATTAAAAATTAGGCCTATCTCATAACAGTTCCTTGTAGCTGTGGTGGCCACTGTTCAGCAAAAGTTCTGTAATCCAACTTTAGTGTTTCTGTATTGGCTTGTAAAATATGTATCAGTCAAGTCCTCACATATATAACCGTACCAAGACTGAGGCAAACAAATTATACTGTTTCCGCACTTGCTCACTTGAATGAAATTTACTTAAAGCCAGCCTATAAAACATGAAGGGTACTACCATCTTTCTATCCTGCTCACCTATAAAGACGGCGTCGTAACGATGCCTCACGCAGGAATTAGACTTTATCTCCTCCACCTTCTCATTGGACGGCCTCCATATTCTGATTTAGATTTGGCCATAGGGCTGCTATTATAAAAATATGGTTGACCTTTGAGGACCAGGGATGGTTTAGAGCAGGATTGTTCCTCCCCAATGCTGTTTAGACAGCCTGCTCCACTCAGTCTTATTAACATATGCCAGTCTCCCTAAATGTTCTCAGTCACTTTATTAAAAAATTTAAGTACATCAGTATAATTTTTATGAAGCCCATAAAGGAAGCGCTAGCTCACATTAATTTTTTCATGAACAGTGAACTTTCGGAGAGAACTGCAATGGGTTACATAATTAATTTCTGCTTTCTGTTAACCCATCACATATATTCTAAAGTCCTGTTCTATTGGTTCTTTTGGTTCTATCTATCTATCTATCTATCTATCTATCTATCTATCTATCTATCTATCTATCTATCTATCTATCTATCTATCTATCTATCTGCCTGTTCTGCTGTCAGTGTATTTGAAGGCACATTTCCACAGCTGCAGCAGCTTTTCTCTTTATTTCTGCCGTAAGCAGGTTTGAAAATATTTTGTGATATTTTTCCTGTGTTGATGCATCATAAGTCACATAGAAAAGAGTTGGATGGAAACACATTTTGGTGTCTGTATTTGTCAGTGCGAGTGCTGCTAGGAGTTTGCAGAAGTGGTGCAGTGGTAGCAGTGTGTTTCTGACCCCATCATGCTATCTGTTCTAATGATGCTCAGGCCTCCATCAAAGTAGGGACCCCCCATGGCTCCTGGGGGCCCCTGGGCTCAGGCACAGTTGCTCTGGTTCGGTTTTTTCCCCTCACTGCTTGAGGCTCGGCACAGTAATGAGAAACAGAATTTAAAGAAAAAGCAAAACAACACAACAAAAACCCCTCCATCTTCGACTGACATCCAGTCCGTGTTCAGTCAGCTTGCTCTTTTTCTCCTTCTCTGTATCAAAAACAAAGATTGTTTTAATGGAGCAGTTCAAACACACTGGGCAGCTTTTGTTCAATGCAACATTTTTCTCTCCCCTCGCACGCACTAGCACACACACACACACACACACACACACACACACACACACACACACAAACACGGAGGATTAGTGTAGACTGCGCACACGTATGGATTGATATGTTACAGCTTACTGGACCGATGCAAGACAGAGGGAAAAAGTATTGATTTTTTGCCAATATGGCTGCGTGTTGATCCTGGGGCCACATTCATTTTCATCACTCAGATACAGGGGGGGAAAAAGCAGAGAAGTGTCACACTTGTTTTGCCAGTCGCCATGACAACAAGGATCATCCAAGTCAGAGGAGGTCAGGCCGCTGATGAGAAGCGAATGTGTATTCACTGAAATCATTCACGAAAGGCCCTCCACTCTCTGCCTCCCTGTCCGTCCATCACCTCTGCTCACACTGCACTTTCTTCTCTTCCACACCGGGCGCCACCGCATCTTTTTTTTTTTTTACCTTTACAACCATTTTCTGTTCAAATTCCCACATCAGCTTGGGAAAACCTTTGATAGCACTTTTCAGTGAGCCACTGCACCGCCCAGCTGCTCCCATGGAACTACCCAGCAGCCACCAGTAAATCACGGTAGACTTTCCCCGGATGAATGAAGTTTAAACACATCACTCAATTCTCTCATGTCCCTCCACTCTTTCTCTCAGTGTGCTGCAGCTCTCTGACCAGGCTGCATCCTTCATCCCTCATTCTTCCTGACAGATTAGAGTTTATTACCGTGATCCCAGATTTGTTGTCACTGTGTATTTGGGTGGTAATATGTTCCCTGGCTCCTATC
Organism: Lutjanus campechanus; assembly: GCA_027495735.1. Lineage (NCBI taxonomy): Eukaryota > Metazoa > Chordata > Actinopteri > Lutjaniformes > Lutjanidae > Lutjanus > Lutjanus campechanus. The sequence goes on along the minus strand of JAJHUR010095575.1, from coordinate 44,015 downwards.
CATTCTGCTGGCGGCTGATGGGCAGCTGATTTCAGGGGGAGTCGTGAGAAGAAAAGAAGGGTATAGCTACGGACCGACAGAGGCCAACTGATGCTCCTCAGGTGATAATTGGCTGCTGATGCAACATCCGACCCCTCGTAATTAATCTCTGCGGTTTCCTGTGTGTGTGCATCCTAACATGTGCTCATCTCTACAGTACAAAAATAAAGGGAGGCTCCGTTGGTGTTGATGGGATTACTTTACTTTACTTGAACTAATTTTCTTGGGTAACAATATTAGTTTGCTCATATCTTTGACAATGCTGATACTATTTGCCTTTCAATACTTTAAAAAGTAAGTAGCCAAAAAATGTTAAGAGAAGGGTCACCATGTGCCCGTGGTGCAATTATGCACTTTTATGGGGTGTGATGCTGGAAAATCAGTAAAGTCAACACCACAGTGTGAGCTGGAGTCTGCTTCACTCATTATTTCACTTTTGGCACATCTTGAAGTGCGCGACTGCAGTCAGTTTGTGGTGTCGACTGATGTGATGAGATGCAGCTTGTTTAATTGATTGCTTACTCTAAACTATATCATCGCTTTCAACAGACTCATTATAATGATGTGGTCCCAGGACTTCTGTCCATATTGGACAATTCCACACCTCAGCCTCAACAAGAAGTTGTGTCACCTTTAACAAGGCGGAAAATAAGGGTGTAAAAGTTGGTGCAGTGAATGGGCTTGAAGCATGATTTGATTTTAAGGTAGGAGATGGAGCGTCAACCTGTCAATATATGATAGTTTGTAATGTTGGCATGTATCATTTTCCACTGGTATCACCAGGTGGCAATTGGAGGAGGGATGAGGGGAATAAAGGAGGTGATCCCTCTTGAGAGAGTGCAGAGATAGAGGTGTTGTTAGGTTGAACTTGTTTGTCTATAGTCTGCCTGACTCATTTATCCTTTATCTGACTGAGGCTTGTACAAGTTACAATCTACGGCCACGGCCATGGCTCTGAAATATCAGTAGGTTAACCATGCTGTGTATTTATAAATCCATGGTGCTGTCCGTGGTGCTGAAGTAGAAGACAGATTTGTTGGGTATTCCCTTTTTCTTCTTGGTTCTCTAATATTCTCTAAACTAACTTTTCAGAATCAAAACAGTTGTTCATGAGGTTGTTGTTCATCGGTTGCAGGTGAGCACAAAACAAGGTCCTCCCCTTAGTTCCTGTGCAAAAATAAACAAAATCAACAAAAAACAATAAACAAATTTCATCCATTTCAGCTCTTTGACAAACATTTTTTCCAGGTAATAAGGTGAATTACATCCTACATAGATATGTTTTTATTATAGTATTTTAATGAACAGAGTTTTAATTATAGTGTCCCATGATTCGGTGTTTCTAACCAAGGTTTTGCATTTAATTTCCTGAATCACATAACTCAGTCCATTTGTCAAATATCTCAATTTGTTGATTTTGATATTTGTATTATACAGTTTATTGTAATTCTTTCCTCTTTAGACTCTATTAGCAGTCTCTGGGACATCAGTGTTTAGAATCCTCCTGAAAAATTAAAAAAAACAAATAATTACTTTCTATAAATAGCTTCCAAGAAAAGTCTACAAAGTTAATTAGAATCCATTTTTGGAAAACAATATTACAGTATAACGTTTCACATAAGAAACATCAGGTAGTCCGTGTTATTACATTGCAGTTGGTGATAAGCTGTGAAAATAACCTGACAGAGTACAAGGCAGAGATAAGAAGCAGATAGAATGAGCATCTATCTTACTGTGTTAATTAAAGATAATCAGTCCTTTAAGACATCCAGCTCTTTAAATTAACACAAGATGGTGAGTCCCGCACCTCAGAGGGAAAAAGACAAAGAACAGAGAGATATATAAACACAGATAGAGACAGAAGCCGTTCCCATCCAACTGTCAAGTAAATTTTAAGTAAAGTTTTTAAATGTCACCAAAAGTAAGATCTTAATTATGTATGTTTCTACAGTTTAAGTAGGCTTCACTTTCTTTGTCACTTTCTGAATGTACAGTAGAACAGAGCTGTAACAAAAATACATGCAGGGGACTGTATCTCCAGAATTGATAAACTTTGCGCAAGTTGTTTTTCTTTATTCTGATGTTGGTCATGTCTAATTAGGTTTTCACAAAATCCAGTGTCTGTCCATTCCCAGCACAGATATTTTTAGCCTGAAGTCAGGGGCAGCTGGTGTCTTTAGACTTTGATGCCATGAAAATATGAAATATTTTCCCCAAAGTTTTTTTTTTTGTCAATGAAAAACTCTAAAACTTAATTATGTCCATCAAGTTGTGACATTTTGACCTTTTCAGTGCACTTATTCCTCCCTTTCTGCAAAGTGTTGGTTTACAGAAAACATTATAAACTGTTAAATATATGTATAACACAATAACATGTCAGTGCAGTTCATTCTTGAGTCCAAGTGGACTTTTCTACCAGATTTAAGGATACTCCCTCCAAAATCATTCCATTCATGAGAGGGGGACGGATGTGAGGTTACAGTGACCTTTGTCCATCAAAATGAAATCAGTTCACCCTTGAATCCAAGTGGTCATTTGTATTTGAGGAACTTTCCTCACAGTGTTCTTGAGATATCATGTTCACAAAAATAAGACCCATTTGACCCATATGTTTATGTAGTATGAATAATAATTAATAATAATTAAGAGTTGTTTTTTTTCTAAAATTGTGAAGAGGTCATTCAGCTTACAGTCATGAATGTGCACAATAAAAAAAATAGGCTGATCGTTCCAGTAGTATGTGAGTTTAGTGGCGGACACACACACACACACACATACACACGATCGCACAGTCCCTTCCAGGCTTATGTGTGGTGGGTGTCTGGAAATAAACACAATAATGTATATTTGCAACTTATATATTTGTGAGAACTGGCCTACAGTGGTTAGTGGAGAAACCTAATATTTATATATTTTCTAATATTTGCACATACTGTATAATTTACATTTGCATCGACAAAATCAACTATAATTAACTATAAATAAACAATACTTTTCTAATGTAATATATGATCATCAGGAACAACGGACAGACAAACGGACAAAAAAGGACTTGTCAGTGCGTCATTTGTGTCTTCAGATAAACCACAGGAGTTAACCAAAGGCCCGTCCGGGTGTCTTTGCTTTTTTTTTTTTCTCCGTGATTCCGGTGGTGGGCTAAAGTAGGAAGCCGGGCTTCCTCGCCAGGCTTTGTTCTCTGTGACTCCCCTACGGTAGCTTTCATTTGACTCCCAGTGTGAGTTCCGTGTTAATTAGGTAAATGAATATGTGTGTACAGACGGGGCTGCCCCGCACTAATAGCGACACCGGCACAATCGCAACAAAAGGGCCCCACCAGCTAAGGCTAAGTTTGTGATTAAAGGAAAGGCCTCTATGGCGAGGTGTAACAAAACGGCATACAGCAGGCTTTGAAGCTTATTTATGGCGCTTTATCTAATCCCTACCACCCGTGGCTATGGAGGAGATATGGATGTATTATTCATGATAATGTATGGTGGTGACTCTTATGCAGATTCAGAACAAAGGCAAACTTTCTTTTTGTGCCTCTAAACGGCCAATTATTTTTTTTCTCTTAGACTGATGCGGAACGGATCAAATGATGAAAAAAAAAACTGTGTTTCTGACGTCTGGTGGACCAGTTTACTGTATGTTCTTGTCTGTCTTGTTCGTCTCTGAGCCCTCAAGCTCTGGACTTCCTTGGCAGAACTTCTGACTACAAATCACAGTTTTATTCTTCTCACCTAGGGGATGCCAGAGATCCTCCATAGTCCTGGTAGTAAAATTTGAACTCAGTCCAAATCCACATCATGAACACACAGGTCACAAAATAAAGAGGGATCCTTAAAGAAACAAATCTAGCCGAAAACATCTGAAAATAATTGGCAGTGTACCTTGCACTTCTGGGTGCTTTGTATTGTTTGGTGGTGTTTGTTTTGTTTTTTTTGGCTTTGGCCTGTTATCCTCTCGATTTTACAATGTGACACTGAAAATATGATGTGGATGGTTGCATATTTGAATATTTGGTTTACTCATGTTTTCCTAGATTTCACCAGAAATCTTTTATGTATCTGTGTCACGTGTCAGAAGGAGCATGGGCCAATATCCTGGAAAAGATTTTATCAATAATTGACCCCATTGGACCTGATAAAATTCTTTATAATCTTTCTTTATTATGCTAAAATTAAACTTCTGGGTCATCCACTCTAAAATTGCATTAATACAGGAGACTAGCATGTGATGTGGGCTTACTGAATGACCATTCAACCATTGCTTGTCTTTCATATGAAACTGGTTTCACAGGTTAACCACATCATTTTCAATCTGCAGCTGTGAGTTCATAACTGCTAAACCAGAGAATAACACAAAATGACATTAACCCTCGTCAGTACCAAATAATGTCAGTATCACTGAATTAAGTTTTAATCTCTACAGACACCAAAAATCATGAAAACGGGCTCAGTCAAGGTCAGGGTGAGGGTCAATGACAGTTGGACGGCTGGCTCATTCAGATTTACAGACAAACAGGTTATACTCAAAATCTGCTCATTACAAAATGTTTGGTACTTGACATAAAAGTGAAACTTTTTTGGTTTCAACCCAGAATACATCCCAGTACATTCCATTCATTTATTTAGGCTGCCTCTCTGGTCTTTTTCATGCAGTCATATAACAGGATAAACACAGGTGTTACCAGTGATACCAGAGGTGGGATCAAGTCATTGTTTTGCAAGTCGCAAGTATGTCCCAAGTCCTAAATTTTAAGTTTCAAGTCCTAAACAAGTCATAATGTAACAGTGAGCTTCCAGCCTCATTGATTTACAAAGTTACTTAGCTGGTGTGCTAACATTAGCTTGCTAACTATGTTATTAATAATTTCCACTCACCATTCATTGTGAAACTTCAAATGTCAAATAAAGTTACAAGTTGTTGGGTAGGCCTGTAGCGACGCATCGATGACGTTGACGCCTCGATTCTAAAAAAACGTCGACGTCAAATCCGGAAGTTTTGACGTGTCGCCACCTGCTCGCTACACACACGTGGGTGACCAAAACATTGCAGCATGGAGGACGAAACTCCGTCTCCACCTCACAGCAGCCTGCCCTCCAGAAAAAATCACCAAAAAACAACCCGCCCTAAATCATCAAAGGTGTGGGAATACTTTAAATGCAGCCATAAACGTAAAGGTATCGTTATTTGCGGTCTTTGCAAAATGGAGCTGGCATATCACACCAGCACAACTTCCATGTGGGAGCATTTCAAGCAGAGGCATCCCATTGTTACTCATGACGCCGGAGACCAGAAGTAAGTAACGTTACTATCGCCAATGTTTGCTAAATTAAATTCACGTTTGTGTAACGTAGTGTATTGTATTGTGTAACGTTAGCTTGAGCTCTGCGCACTTCGGTGGTGCTAGCTAACTGTCTTGGCTCTCCATGCAGTGTTTGTGTTTGGTTACTGTTAGTAGCTAGTGGCTAAACAGCTGCACTGCATTTTTTATCTTTTATACAGGAGAGATTTCTATCCGGGCTGTAAAACTGAGTGCTCTTCCTTAGAAACTGTGAAACTGTACAACAGAACTCTCAGGAAAGTCCATACTGTGCACCGCACAGTGTTTTGTTTTGCACTACAACTTAGTATTTTTTCAAAACTTTTAAACTAGAGTTATTGGTACTGTAAAAGAGTAAACACTGACAGGCCTTCTATTTTGTATAACAGTACTTCTATTTTGTCTTAAGCAGAAGATGTTTGGCCGTGAAAAACCGTCGTATAATAAAGTAATTTATTAAGAATTTTCTGGTATTTATTTGAGATACATTATGGTTTTTATTAATCGTGCAACAGAAAAATAATCGTTAGATTAATCCTCCAATTAGTCGTTAGAATAGTCGACTATTCGATAAAACAATCGCCCGAATAATTGTTTTAAAAATAATCGTTTACCCCCAGCCCTATTGTTGGGTCTCCATTGGTAATTTTTGACCTGCATGTTTTGCACATTACAATTTTTATTTTGTTCTCTTTTGAATAATATTTTCCAACTGTTCCTCAGTAATGCAATGTTAGTTCTTCATGGTTTTCTCCTGCATCTTGATTAGGCACTCTCCACACTGATTCAAACAAAGTGGATCTGGGGAATTAAGTGTCAACTCACTGGGAATGAATGGCGTTACGGTTAAGATTAGTTCAATCAGGGGAGACTTCATTTTGAGAGTACGAAATACACTATGTTGACAAAAGTATCAGGACACCCCTCCAAATCATTGAATTCAGGTGTTCCAATCACTTCCATGGCCACAGGTGTATAAAATCAAGCACCTCGGCATGCAGACTGCTTCTACAAACCTTTGTAAAAGAATGGGTCGCTCTCAGGAGCTCACAGAATTCAAGCGTGGTACCGTGATTGGTTGCCACCTGTGCAATAAGTCCATTTGTGAAATTTCCTCACTACTTAATATTCCACAGTCAACTGTTAGTGGTATTATAACCACTGTTAGTGGTGGAAGCGATTGGGAACAACAGCAACTCAGCCATGAAGTGGTAGGCCACGAAAAATCACAGAGAGGGGTCAGCGCATGCTGAGGCACAACGCGCAGAAGTCACCGACTTTCTGCAGAGTCAAATTAGAGCCTTCAAATTAGCTCAAGAACGGTGCGTAGAGAGCTTCATGGATTGGGTTTCCATGGCCGAGTAGCTGCATCCAAGCCTTACATCACCAAGTGCAATGCAAAGCGTCGGCTGCAGTGGTGTAAAGTACACCGCCACTGGAATCTAGAGCAGTGGAGACATGTTCTCTGGAATGACGAATCACGCTTCTCTGTCTGGCAATCATATGGATGAGTCTGGGTTTGGCGGTTGCCAGTAGAACGGTACTTGCCTGACTGCAATTGTGCCAAGTGTAAAGTTTGGTGGAGGGGGGATTATGGTGTGGAGTTGGTTTTCAGGGGTTGGGCTTGGCCCCTTAGATCCAGTGAAAGGAACTCTTAATGCTTCAGCATACCAAGACATTTTGGACAATTTCATGCTCCCAACTTTGTGGGAACAGTTTGGGGATGGCCCCTTCCTGTGCAGTTTGGTGTGGAGGAACTTGACTGGCCTGCACAGAGTCCTGACCTCAACCCGATAGAACACCTTTGGGATGAATTAGAGCGGAGACTGCGAGCCAGGCCTTCTCGTCCTACATCAGTGTCTGACCTCACAAATGTGCTTCTGGAAGAATGGTCAAAAAATCTCATAAACACACTCAGAGTTGAAGCTGTCATAGCTGCAAAGGGTGAGCCAACTCCATATTAAACCCTACGGATTAAGAATGGGATGTCATTAAAGTTCATGTGCGTGTAAAGGCCGATGTCCTGATACTTTTGGCAGTATAGTGTAAATTTAATTGATGTGTGCACAATCTGGATGAGAAGTGTGGAAAGTCTTCGGCAATTAAACCCCAATGTGATTTCATCGTGTATAAAAGGGTAGTGAAGCCGCTATTAATATAGGAAACCCCCCGATAGAGTCTAGACACTGGTGGTGGTGAAGAGATGGCTGAGGATCTGGACGTGATGAGGACTGGACTACTGATAAGCTCAACCAATATCTTGCACAACATGTGGCAATATGTGTTGTAGCATGTCGTCATGTTACTGTACAGCTGTAAGGTTGATTTACAAACCTTTTGAGGCCAATAATGACTGTTGCAGGATTGCCTCAGAGACCACTGTTGTAGGTCCCCTGGCTTTACTTCATAGCCTATAAAGAGATAGACAGTGATATTCTGGCCATGCTACATCTGGGCCATAGTCAACTTTAGGATCTTGGACTTTTAATATTTTTGAAGATCCAGTTCCACATGTTGACTTATAAGCACATAACTAAGGTCTTCCTAGATGTATGTTTAATCTTTTCATTTGCAGGACTTTTGAGAATTCTATTAGAACAAAATGAGTCATTTTTGCTGAATAAAGCACTAATATGGAGGGGCTGTCTTTAGTCTAAACTACTGTTGTTTGTTCATACACCAAACAGGGACTCGACCAAGGTTGCTGATGACACAGCTCGAGTCAACCTCCTACAGGTTTATGAGCCAACCAGCTCTCAATCGAGCCTGTCATGCCCGTCAGAGTCTCAGACTGATGTTCAAGGTACCCTTTAGCTGCTGTATGACACATTGGCAAAGAACCTTTTAAAATCACATTAATATTGTGAAACAGTCGCAGTTTGGGCACCAAAATACCAAAATGGTTTAGTTTAGGAAAAGATCATGTTTTTGGCTCATATAAGTATGTTACGTTACATTACTTACTTACGTTACTTGTGTTATGTTGTGTAAATCATGTGATGTACAGTAAGTGGAGCAATTCACAAGATGAAAGTCACATGACACAAGTCACCTTAAAACATTATGTACCTTAAAACTTTACAATTTGGGGATGTGCTCACTGCCATCCTGAGTGAAAGGTCTGCGTTTGTTTTAGAGGATTTTATTACATGTTGTGAAAATTTTCAAAGTACTCTTTGACTCATAATGAGGTGAAAACCTTCATGTAGACTGACAGGTGTTAAAGGCAAACTGAACAGTAATGGCCATTGTTATGGATCATAACATGCAGTTAAACTGTGCCAAACACATCTGTAGAAAAGGACCATGGTGTGTTTACTTTGTGAAATAGAAATCAAGTTTTTCTATCTTATGTTGGAGATTTCAAAACAAAACAAAATTTTTCCCCATATCTCTGCTTTGTTTGATATGGCACCAATAAGCTGAGTGTACCAAGGTCACACCTTTTCTCTGAACCTTTATGGAAGTTGTCGAGGGAAAGTCGGAACAAGTCACCTTGAAGTTAAAAGGACTAAGGTCCCAACAACATGGAGTATTCTAAAATAAGTGAATCCAATTTTTTTTTTGTTCCTTCAACTTCAATTTCCAAATCATCCCAATCAGAGGATGGAGTAGGACTGCTACTGGATGGATAAGTCAATGCCAAACAACCGCAGCAGAGTTACGTGTGCAAAATAAAAGACTGTCATTAATTCAAAAGCAGTTAATAATGGATGAGGGAAGACATCACTGAAAGCTATTTACAGTTTGAGGAGGCAGACATATGAATAGATGACCCTTCGCTCTCTCGCAGTGACAGTCGAGGGTTACTTTACAAAACTGTTGGCAGCAGAAGATCTTCCTGTAGCAGACAGACAGAGCTGCTGTCACTCAACACTGAGCTGTCACCCTCTGCTGAGACACCACCAGTGTGTGTGTGTGTGTAATTGCGTGTGTCAATATGACAGGTCTGAATTAATGAGAGGTATGTGTCAAGGGGAGAGAAAGACGTTGAGGAGTAAGGAGGGCAAAGATGGTGGCTGAGCAGTGGCGATTATGTAGGAATGGCACTTAAAAAGATAATTTCATTGTTTCCTGCCTGGTTATTTCAGGTGAAGTCTGAATCAGATAATCTTTTTAAAGTTACAATCTTTGACAGTTTCATATAAAAAACATCTCTGGCTCCTCCATGTTCCCAGTATAAAGGTACCAGTAACCAGTATATAACAGCTTTTATATTTGCTCTCGAAAAAACCTCAGTGTCTTGTAGCTTTTCCTGGGGACAAAGCTGCAGTGTACAGGAAGTGATGTCATTTATATTTCCAGTAACCATGGCACAACAATAAGAACACCAGCAATAACATGGTGAGCACCAAAGACAGAGACAAGAAGATTAAGAGTTTACTGTGAAGCTGGCAGCTAGCCTCTATGAGGCTGTACTTGCATGCTAACGCACCCAAAGTGACAATATTTTCTAAGGGACTGCCAATTGTTCTGATGGTCCATTATTCTGATTCTGATTATTTGACAGCCCATTATCCCAACAACAAATGCCCACTGCTCCAAAAATACACACATCCTACAGTAAGGTTAGGTTCAGGATAACTCTAACACTGTGTCCTAACTGAATGCAGCACAAACGTCAGTCGACCGAATGCATTTTCTATGTTAATGTCCTAACTAGCCACAAGCTGAACTTTTATTGGACTGTTTTGATCAATTCCTGTCGCTTACGTTGAAAGCGCTGAAAACAGTAAATTCATGAAGATATCTTTATGATACCTCCTCATTTAATTACTAAAACCTAAATAAGTTGGCAGCTGGCTGGAGGGAGATCACCAGGAACCTGATTTATCAAGTTAATTGACCATCACTAATAACAACCTTCTTACTGTTGGCCATATTATATGTAATTTCCAGTGGGGAAACATCTAAATGTCATACTATAAAATGTGTGTTTTCTGATGGATGTGGTTTGATTACGTGACAGAAGTGCATGCAGTATGTTATGTTAAAGTCTGATGCTAGGACACGGTGTAATGACTCAGGTGATAGAATTACACACCTAAACTCAGGTAAAGTGCTCATAAGTTTAAACAATAAGCAATGGGCATTTTAAGGGAAATGGGCTTTTGATGTTTTAGTTTGCTAATACACAGGTATAGTTGATTTGGCTACAAAGAACATCAAAATAAAAGAAAACACATGGACCTGATAAAACTGTGTTTTGCATTTATTGTTCAATTTGGCTGCTGTTGACATAAAAGAAAACTACCCCTTCAATCGAATCCATTCAATTTTGTTTTGAGATATTCTGAGATACCTGCTGCCTTGAAGCTGAGTGGATTTGTTTTATTCTTCAATTTTTTTATTTTTTTTTTTTTATTATTTTATTTTTGTGCTAACACCAACATAGGGGCACTTTTGCAATTTTGTTTTGCTCCTCTGTAATGTTTTGGGACTCACTGTCAAAATCAGAACAGTGGAGGCTGAGATATCCTGACTTTTAGTCCCTAGCATAGATCAAGGAGTCTACAATTCCCATAATGCAACTGGACAGCGTCTTTAATTAAATAACATCATCAGGGTTAATTTTCAAACTTTAGAAACCTCCCTCCAGAGCCACACGGGACATTACAAAACTGTTTTCATAGGCTGAGTAGCACCGCTCGCTGTGAGTAAACTGAACTTAATGTGTAAAATCTGTGATGTGCTACTTTAAAACTTGCATTTAATTCAACAGCAATGTCTCTTTGTGGAGATTACATCCCAGTTACTGACTAATCATCTTCACACATCACTGTAAACAGTTAACATAATTGTAACTTTTTCCTAATAAAGAAATGGGTGAACTTAACTTTTAAGAATTTGTTGGTGGACAACAATTACATCCATCCTAAATCATTTAAAATGAAAGGACCAAAATACACACTGGATGTTATACAATCTTTGTAAAGTAAGAAAACAAACAAAATAATGATAACATAATACATTTTTCCACAAATACTTACTATTTAGGTTAGCATTTTACCATCGATCACTATCACAGTAAATTTTATTCTATGACTTATAGTATTTTTTGAGGATCTGTGCTGCTTTCTTTGCTAAATAGCATGTTTGGTCAAACATGGCGCCTTGCATTTGAAAGGATGTGTTGCTCCACATAAAGAAAAAGATGCATGTGGGTGACTCAGATGGGTAAACCTCAGCTTGTGTGTGTGTGTGTGTGTGTGTGTGTGTGTGTGTGTGCATTACTCTCTGTGTGTGTGTGCCAGTTTCCCCTCCTGACTGAAGGAGAAAAACAGCCAGGGAGAGTCTATCAGCGTGGCACCCTGCTCCAGAACATTCTTGATGAAGCAAAGGTTGTCTTCATTAGGTGCATTAATATTCATGACGAATGGTAATTTTGACACAGAAAAGGTCTCAGTAACCTTTTCTCGTGCATTTTTTCACTTCTCAAGGAAATTACAGTCCGGCAATGACTTAATTAATGCTTGGTTTCCTCGCCAAGTCGTTTGAGGGCCTGTCACTTTGAGGTTGGGGTATCTGTCTCACACCGACAGCGATTGAGAGAGAGAGATAGAAGTAGAGGAGGAGAGAGGGAGGAAAGTAGGATTTCAGATAGATAGGGAGGGACAGGATCAGTTGCTTCTACACAGGCTTATTTACCATTAAACCATCCACTCTGTTTTCCTCCATATGCTCCACCCCTCTCTTTCTCTCTCTCTCTCCCTCCTCTATATACTATCCACCCCCTCCGTTTCTCCACCTCCTTCACTCACTGCGTCGTGGTGTGTTGGTATATGGAGGATGTCACCCTCAAGGCCCTGCAGGCCTCACATTTCAGCCGGGAGATCATGAGATGTGACAGGATGTGACTTTTCACTTTCCTCTCTTTATCATCTCAGGGATCGTTCTGCAACATGGCTTCAATGCCGCCGAACAGCCCAGACGCTGCAGTCCTCCATGCATTTCCAGTCCAAGGGCTAGAGCAGGAATAAAAACAGCTTGTTACATACCACTGTCTGTGAGGACTACAGAGATGCTTTGAGTGTCTTCTCTCAAAAATGTGTACATTTTTAAGACAGCTTTTCATTCAATTCATTTAGACGCACTGTGTGTATATATAAGGGATGCACCCGAATCTGAAGATGTTGCTCGGGAAAACACAAAAAATACATTTGAAACATATATTTCTTTGATCAGAATTAGCTCGTCATTATTTGAGAAAAAAGTTACTTCCAAAATGTAACGCAGGACTTTCAGAGTGCTACTTTTTTACTTTTATCTAAGTACATTTTGTGCCTCATTTTAATATCATATGACCACAACAAATTATAATATTAAGGTATTTGTATAATATTTTATCACTGTGAACTACAGTAAGATTAATCTATCAAGTAACAAAAATACAGCATAATTTTATATTAGGATTTATTATTTATTGTTAAGATTGATTGTTAAGACTGATTTTACAATGCAAAACATAATCTTTTAACTTAGGAAGCTTTTTTTCAGTTACTAGCATTGTTCAGTGTCGCCCATCTGAAAACAATTGCATTGCCAATGAATATTAGGTTAGAAAATAAACATCTGTCTGATTTAATGTGACTTCTGGTATGAATCACACCCACTTCTGGTCTTCTATCCGAATACAGAGGCAGATAATAATCACAGATAATTATGTCTCTGTGCACCTCTAGTGCATATACTGTATATAGAAGCTTTAAGTGTCTTAATTCAGAATATGTACATTTTTAACACAGCGTATGTCCTCCCACAACAGCACAATTCATCTAAACGCATTGCATGCAGATAGTTTTTTTCTCTTGGTATGTAAATATATTAGGGGGCCGTCTAAATTTTCATCTTCATCATCTTCTTTCCTTGTCTTTGACATCATTATCTGTATCTGTATCTGTTCAACCAAGAAAATTATCTGTGTCTGTATCTGGAAGACTGGGAGTGTGTGCAGTTTATACCAGAAGTCACATTAAATGGACAAGATTGCTGTGTATTCAAAGCATCAAAATGATTTAATAAGGGCAAATAATTATTCCTTAAATATATTTCCACATCTTCGTATCATACTTTTCATCTATCTTTGTCATTTTTTTATTTTTAGCTAAATGAAGTTTTATGAACTGTAAGAAGTCCACCAACACCTCAACCTTTAACTGAGAGACACTGAGCAATAAGAAACTGAAACTTGAAAGTTGAAAAACTGTTTGTTTTTATCTTTACTCTTTTTTGATAAAGATATAAAAATATATATACATCCTTCAGTTGAAGGGAATAATCTTAAATTGTAATAATGCTGTGTTCATGCTTCCTGATGTGTTCATTTTACTGCTGTTCACAGTGCTACAATATTATACAGATATATGAATATTATGATAATATTATGATAATAAAATTAATTGCTTCTATTAAAAAATACTTACATAATATAGGTATATTAACATAGGTATATAATATATAATATTAATATCAGTATATTCTGGTAGAATAAATATCTATTACCATTGCATTATTTTTGCTTTCTCTAATAACTTCTTAGGATTCAGGTGTATCCCTAATATTTGTACAGTATATCAATCTATTGTTTTTCTGTGTTAGCATGGAATTACTTTAAGAGGCCAGACAGTGAAAAAAATGGGGCAAAATGTATTAAAAGAACATCTAAATTTGTCAAGAATATTCATTTTTTTAATCATAAAATGAAAAAGATTGTTTTCATCATTTTTCCTAGCCTTGTAGATTACAGTTTTTGATTGGGTTATTTCATTATCCATTATTATTATATTAGTATTGAGTTATTACCTTATTTGGCGGTGTGTTACATTTAAAGACTTTATGGCATTTTAACCCTTTAGAAGCACATTTTTATGAGACCGTAACCGATCACTGCTTTATCCATCAACTGTAGCGTGCCGCCAGGTACATACACACGCGCAAACAAACACAAAGATCAAAACACAGACACACACAGCAATCTAAAACACTCAATCCTTCCCATTTCCTGTACGACAGTAAAATATTTGAACATAAGGCAGCATTTCCTTTATCATGTCCCATAAAAATAGTAATTTGCCGGAGCCCCTTGTAGCACAATATGGTAGGCAGTGTGTTTTCCTGATAATGTAGAGATGACAGATAGGTCCATACTGGGAGGTTTCACTTCACTCTGGATACCAGTGTAATAAATTGCACAGGGAAGGAAGGAGGAGAGGAAAAGATAGAGCAGGAGGAGAGAAAGATAGGGCAACAGATAGAGACCGCTCCGACGTCTCTCTTCTCTGGCCAGTGGAAGGCTGCACTGTGGGCAGTGATTATACGCTATGAAAATGTAGGATTAATTAGGCCGGCAAGGGAAGGCAACCCTGTCTCATTACTGGCACACTATCCCCCCTCAAAGATATCACCGCTAACACGGCCATCGCACTAATGCCAGCAGACAAAGTCCTCTCTTTTCTGCCCATCGCCCTTATTATCTTATTTAAGGCCACTTAAGGAGGGCCCCAAAGGTGGGCGACACCGTAGATTCTCTTCACTATACGCCGCCTTAATCAGAGGCTCTCCTTTGCTTTCACCTACAGTTATATAGAAAAAAATGTATCAGAGAGAAGAGACTTTCTTTTTCAGTTTTCGCTACATGTGTGATTGGGTGGAGCGGGGACAATGGTGGCACAGTTTCCACTTTGTCACAGGAATAATTAGTCTATGGAGACTTTGCCCTCACTGTGTTGATCCTCTGTTCTTCTCGCTTTATCCATTTTCATAGATAACGTGTCACACGGCCGGCGCCTTCCCCTCCCCATAACATCTGTGATTCTCCATCATACGCTGTTCATCTTCCAGGTCTTTATCTTTCTTATTCGTCAAATATTTCACATCACGGAAGGGCAATTTTCAACACGGCCGCACAGACGATATGAAACTTTACTGGTGATCATTTAATTTTTTTGACTGTGATTTGAAATGATCATTTAGGTGATAATCTGTAAAATCTTTTTTTTTTTTCCTTCTGTAGGGGCAAGTGGTTACAGTTGTGGTGTTTTTAGTTTTTTTTTTGTCTGTTCACTACTTCACTGCAGCATTTGTACAACAGATAATGGACAAGTATTCTGACAATCAATTAATAGTTTAAAATATGACAATTTGACAGGTGTTTTTGTTGTCATACATGATTCAATATCTTAGGATTTTGGTCCGTAACATGTCAGAAAATGGTGAAAAATGACAGTCAGTATTTCCCAATGCCCAAGAAGACATGCTCAAATCTCTTGTTTTGCCCACAATCCAAAGATATTCAATTTACATTTACGAAGCTGGATCCAGAGAATTTTGCTTAGTTCATTTATATTTGGACCTTTTTTCCTAAAAGAATGACTCAAAATAAAATAGTCCACTCAAAAGAGGTGGTAGTAGTTCTAGTGATAGTTGATGCTATCAGACAGCAAATGTAATAGTTAATATGACCGATCTTTAGTAGGAACAATGTGTTATATCATCTGGCAAGTAAAACAATAAAGTTTGCAATACAAAAAGGCATTATTCTTAAAAAGTAAAAAGTAAAGTGCCAAGGGGCCATTTACATTTTCAATGTCTGACCTGTAAAAATTATTTTACAATTGTAGAACAATAGACTTTTTTTTTTCTCCACTCCACTGGTCTTCACAACTGGAAAACAAATATTATGTATTAAAGAGCAGGAAAAAAAAAAGTACTCTTAAGTAATCCCAGATTAGAAGTAATTTGTATTAATAATTGCATTTGACGTCTTTTTCCATTGAGTTTGTTTTGTCCTGAATTCCTTCTGCTTAAAGAGCCTGAGTTAAAAGTTTTTATAATTATCAGTGTCTCTGTGTTTAACAACACACAAAACCAATAAATGGACTAATTACCATACTAATAAAATGATGATCTTCTAATAAACAATGTAACCATCTGGCAAGACTTTGAATGTTAGCAAGTTATTTAAATAAAATCAAACCTTTTCATATTTATTAATGATCAAAGGGCCAGATTGAGGATGTTAAAGGGCCGGATTCGGCCCACGGACCACCAATTGAATTGCTCTGCTGTGTGCAAATGATGTTAATTTACTGTAAGAGCGATGCAGCATTGTCATCATCCTCCAGACGTGAGCCAATCTTAAGACAACATTTCATTGTGAAAGGAGCCTTTGAGTTTAAGGTTTCTCAGAGGTCTCAGGTTAGAAAACAACAATACGCAGTGATTGAGGTTGAGGGCGGCCACTTGTGCATGATGCTTAAAGAATATGACCTTGTTGCCCTGCGTACCATACAGGCCTTGCTGCCAATTGTACCACGTTGTGGAGCCTACCTAACGAAACCTAATTAGATTGTTGAGTCAATCAGCATCCCACAGGTACATAACATGGCTGTAGAGAACAACAAACCTGTGTAATTGCCCTGAACATGATTACACCTCTCACCAGGACCGAGTGCTTCAAACACGCTTGTTTTTGTTTTTGATTGCAAAGTCGTTACATGTGCTAATTGTGGCGTGCAAACCTGTTTGAGCGAGTGTCAGCCCTGAGATGGAAGTCTAAATTGATAAACATTCAGTGCAATAAATGACATTCTTCCCACTGCACGCATACCGAGCTCTTTGCCTTGGAAATAAAACTGCTTCTGTGCATGTGTGCGCACCTAACTCTGCTGTTTATAACCACTGTGAGAGTCTCACCTCCTCCGAGCCAGACTTAGCTGAACATAATTACCCAGGGCGCTCTGCGATAACGCCTACTGTCACTCCTCATTTACAAGGCCTGCTGGAACTCCACTCAATTAAGTAATAAAACATGTTCTCTACTATTACCCTCTATCACATGAACATTTCAATAGTGCACATCCATAATTGACGCGAGCTGCCCTCCCTTTAAATTGGCAGGAGAGTTGTGTGAAGAGGAGAGGAACATCATTTAGTCAAAATGTTGATGCGATGGTGTGGGATTATTCGGCTGCAGGAGCTGACATCATTTCCTCGCTTTCCTCTTAACTTCTTAATCAATTATTCTACCTCAGGTTCACCTGTTAGTACTAAGCTGCAACATTTTTATGTAAATGAATGTCCATTTTGCTACTTAATTACAACAGATTGATTCATGAAAGCGTGTACATTTGTTATTCTAAACACCTGGCGTGCAGTTTTTTTTTTCCTCAGGAATAATCTTTTGATGAATAAAGAAAAGAGAATCAGAAACAAGCTTCATTAATGGAAAAGTCTGAAGACACTGATTTGAAATTGACTGACTGATTAAAAAGTCTATTTAAAAAAAATGTAACGAAGATCCAAAAACAAACAAAGGCAGTCCAGGATTAAAGCAACTATATTTTTTTGTGAATACATACACGGGTGGCTAAAGTAAACACACTCTACTCAAGTAGAAGTTCAGATACTTGTGGGAAAAAAAAGACTTTGGTAAAAGTAGATGTACCGGATCAATTTCTTTACACACTGATTCCACAGAGTACTGCACGTCTGCCCCACAGTTTCCACACTGCTGTATGTCCCACCACCAGCGTTTCAGCAGCATTATAGGAGCGTTTTGCCCAGCTGATTATGCTGACTTTCTCAGATTTAGTTGATTTGGTCCTCTTTCCTTGTTTTTGTGCTACACTGGGTCTTCTATTTTGAAAATTGGTTGGATTCTGTATGGTTTTTCTGTGTCTGACTTCCTGCCCTCTTGATCTGCTCTGTGCAGATTGATGCAGCATCCATCATAAATAGATTTGACACATCAATCAAGTAAAAGTGAAAAAGTAAAGGTTCAAAGTGTACTCAAAGTATGTAAGTAAAAAATTCTGAGGGACAGCTGTACCAGTTGTTTCTGTGCAAAGCTAACTGAACCTAACCTTTTCTCCTCAGTTGAGTCTCCCAGTTGTCTGTTTCGTCTTTTTGCATTGTTTTTGTTTCTGTCATGCTTGATATGCACTGATGGAAAGGGGTGTAGAATTGGATAGGGAATACTGAATTGTCCCTTGTCATTAAGAATAAAGAGTAAAATTGAACCACTGTGGTCCCTCAATGTCCAGTCAATATTTTTACATAATTTATTCCAATGCATGCTGTAATCTCAGTCAGCCCTCCTCTGGCAGCAGCACTCCATGTCCCCTCGCACTGTGCTCCATAGGAAGGAGACTGACTGGCTTCTTCTATGCTTATAGGAACACTGAAATTAGGGACATGAACTATCCATCCTTGCAGATGAATACACCAAGGAATTGCCTTTTCTGTGTGTAATTGACGTGTCCATTTAAGCTGAAATCAGTCTTGAATTTGGGAAGGCAGCGCAAAAATGATGCAAAATAAAAATAATCAAGAATTTCCCTCAAATGCATAAAAACTAAAGTAACACACCTGCTGAAAATATAAGGAGTAGAAAGCACGGATATTTGTGTAAAAATGCAGGGAGTAAAAGTAAAGTTATCAGAAAAATAAATACTCAAGCAAAGTAAAGATACCTGAAAACTTAACTTAAAGCTACTCCTAGTAACTTCTATATTTTGTTGATTTTGGAGCCGCCTGTGGAGGAAAGCAGCACCATTCCCACTGTAATAACCACAAAATACAACACCATAAATAAAATTATCCAAATAAAATCTCCTCCTGATTCTTTTTAACTGAATGACGTGCTACTCACTGCCTGGGAAAATGTCAACACAGGCTCATTTCATCTGATGTCAAGGAGAATCCAACCCGGTGGCAGGCATTAAGAATAACCACATAGAAAGAGCTAATCTTATCACTGATAGTCTTGTTAAATTATATAGGTAATTTAAAGGCAACAGCATTAAACTGAGGCTGTTTTATAACCAGTTAAAAACTCCTTGTAGTGGCTTTAATTATAGTAACAAAGTATTTGTACTTTGTTACTTCCCACCTCTGAACACATATGAGATTTGTTTAAAGAACTTGGACTTTAAAAGTTCCTCCGTTGATTCTCTGAACCAAAGTAGATTTTAAAAAATACAAAACCATGAAACCTGAGTAACATGGGAGCTCACAAAGAGTAATGAAAATGTCCTCTCAGTATTTATTCTCTCACCAACTTGTTGTTGTAATGTGCCTCCTCCAGAGAGTCAGCAAACTGTGATGTCTGCTGCTGCTCTACCAGAAAAAGAGGAGAAAAGGTGTGTTGGAACCAGGGATTTGTGGTCTGATGCAAACATTGCCAGGTCCCCGAATGCCGACCGGCACTGGCCAGTTGTGACCTGACTACGAGAGAAGAAATGTAGTCTGATGCAAACGATGAGTTGGCCTGCAGTCAGAGCCCTTAAGTCGACCCTGAGGCAGTTAGTTAACTCCCTGACTGCCACGTACAGCACTGTGGATGTACTGTAAGTTGCACTATGGCTTTACTGTAGCTGCTGTGCTCACTGTTTTTCCACTAGGTGCTCTCCAGGGCCCCCCCTCACTTGCCTGCAGTGATGTCTGAGGCCACCACTACAGGCAGCTGCCACACCTCTGCTGAGGCAAGAGGCTCCTCTGTGAAGTGGGGTAACATTTCAGATGTGTTGCCATTAAACACCCAAGGGAGCCAGTGTGTGCTCAGTTTGGAGGAAGGAAGTCAGCGAAGGTCTCGTAAAGAAACACATATCACGATTTGCTGGTAATCATGTGGGGGAAATATATTTGGCTCAGCGTCATCAGTTGTAACAAGCTAAATCATAAACTTATCTCTGATGTCCACAATGTCACATGGCTACAACCTGGAATACAGTACAGTACATTAGGTGTCATATGGCTTTTGTCTGCTTTCTTTTATAGGACAGAGATGTCAGAGATGAGCCATAGCCTCTTGTTTTCTATTCTAACTTGGGGCACAGTATTGAATCCTCTGAATTCAATGACTGCTTTTGTGCACACTGAGTAGGTGTTCTTGTTTTATTCATTCTTTCGGGATAAACGCAGCACAGTTTAAGTGAGGTTACGCTGATATCGGCTGTACATCAGCTCTACACGCGGCTGCATACTATAAAAGTAAAAATATTCCTGCTTTCATCTGGATTGTGCTCCAAGGTTTTGTTGTTGGTGAACTTCTATACAGATGTGTGTGCTGCAGAGTGAAAATAATTCATACAGCCTCACATAAAAGACAGAAGTTTGATGAAGAGTGACTTGTGAGTTGTGCGGCACAACTAATATATAGCTTTCTCCATGCAGGACCTTCTACATCAATTGTTAGCTAGCTAGTTACATCTGATAGCCAATATTATCAAAATGCTCACCAGCAAGCTAATCTATATGAACCTTTAGCTACATCTGATAACTAATGTTGGCAAAATGTGAGCTAATTGGCCAATTAATATACATCCCTCATGATAGCTTGACAGCATTTTGTTTTATGTTTCGCTTTTACAAGTCCCACAGCAACATCTTTTAAAAATCTTCAAAATTAATTTTTTCTTTTCAACATAGACAAGCCTAGCACATAGCCAGTGTTGGGCAGTAATGCATTACTCAGTAACATAATTGTCTAATCAAAGTAACTCTGAGTTACTGAATTACTTTTTGACCTCGGTAAGCTTGACTTATGATGACGTATGTGTGTCAGGTCAGGGCAGATGACTTCAGCTGCTAGCCAAAAAGCTAAATGAAGGATGTTGGGTTTCACTTGTCAATGTAAAGTTGCAGGTCAAATTTGACAAAAGTTGAAGTGAACTGATTTCATCCTGAACTTTTGTTTTCATAAATGCTTGTGTGTGAGTAAACCCTCAGACTTGTGTGCGCTGTACTGCGTGTGTGTTGCACACATGTCTCCTGTCTCTGAGTGTCTGTGTTGTCCTGTTTCAACCAAATGAATGAGTGCCAGTTAGATTTTTCTGTGTATGTGCATGTCTGTGTTATGGGATCTACCTGCTGATTACTGAGGGCGAGTCTCAGCCTTTGGGAGCGTGCTGAACGACTGGCTAAGCTCTCAGTGATGTCAGTGGCGTTTAACGTGGACGGGAGAGCCTCTGCGGTGTCGCCCACTGAACCGAACACTGACTGCTGCATGTTTGTGTTGGACTTCAGCTCGCGGCGCTTGACGCTGAACAGACCCCAAACCCAGTGCGAGGGGAATGGACGGAAGAACCTGTGGCATGCTGGGTAACGAGATCCAGTGAGACCAGGGGGCTGGATCATGACAACCTGTCACACTTTATGGATGTGAAGTCAGAGTTTGGGGTCACGATGCCACTTTGTGTACCCTACATTATTTATTTTTACTTTGATGTCAGTTTTGTTTTGTTCAGTTATAGAAAGATGAAAGACAGAATGAATCTGAATCCAGACTATCACAACCAAAGCTGAAAGCAATAAAAATACATTTATTATAATTGAGTAGCTAATTTACCTCAACTACAGAGAGAATAAGGCCTTTATTTGATACAGGCTTTTAATTTGCATATGATGCATACTCAACTTCCTCTGCTGTCTTAATAAACTGAGGATGTAGATTTCTGCAGCTCTCACTCACTAATATAGAGCAGTCGTTTCTATTTTTCTATTACTTTTTTCAGTCTGTGTCAAATAAGCCAATCACTTTCTCTACAGATATTTTACATTAAAAGCTTTCCAGCAGCTTCAAGAGCATAATCCTGCTCTTTCCTGGTTGGGTTTTAATATCAGACCTCTGCAGGACGTGATGAGCTTCATTTCTAGGTGTTTAAAGAGGTACTGCACATTTTAAAGTGTTTTTTGAGCTGTAAACAAAATTACATTACTGTACCATGATGAAACACACCAGTACTGGTGTAAATTTCTTCATACATTCTTTCATAAACTTCGACAAATCTGCATTTTATTGGTTGAAAAAGGCTCAAAATCCACCTCCTGTTTTAAATCATCCTGAACCTTGCAAGGCCAATGCTGACATAGAGTCAGATGTTGAGGTCTTCTACTGAATGAAATTTCTATTTCATTCAGTGGAGGTTTTGTTGTTGGTGTAGAGTAGATTCTATTCGAAATTTCTAAACTTGGCTAGTTTCCGCACAGGTACAACACAAACATTTTTTTAAAAAGGGCAACAAATGTGCTTATAATGACTGTCAAATCTCCAACAGACTTCCTGTGTTTCCAGCGCTTATCTGCGTTTCTAGTGTTTTTCCACAGACACGGAGAGTCTGACAGCAGCTGCCTGTGGTTGGTGAGCTCTGACTACTAGCTGTTACTGCTACACTGAGTCTCTCTGGATGCTGTCACAGCCACGACCCTACAATTGTTGTCCTGTGTACCCCCACCCCACCATCTCCTCAGCATCTTTTTAGCATTTTTCAAAATTATGCAGTGGGTGGAGCTAGGCTCAGACCTGGGGGTACGATTACACTTTAAAAATGAAGTAAAAAACAAAACATACCACTACTATAAGTGGTTTGTTTTGCTAATACTAGGATGCTAACCAGCATTAAACCTGGATTAGAAAGAAAGCCTATAAACAGAACTACTATGCGTTCATTGCTTGGGAGTATAATCCAGGCTTAAGTGGTATGTTTTGCTAATAGTAGCAAACTAACAGTCGTATGCTGCATTCAAAACAAAAAAACTGATTTAGCACAAATCAGAAATCAGTATGCCATTATTATTCGCAGCCACTAAAGAATATAAAGACGGTGAAATTGCTTGCAGTTCCCACGATAACAAGCCACTAATGACAGTAAGCATTAACAAAACCCTACAGCTTCTTGACATGTTAAAGCCGGGTTAAAGAACGACACACACAAACACACACACACACACGTAATACACACATCAGCTCAGGAGAGGCGAGAGGAAGCGCTAAGGTGGTGGTACAGGGAACAAGGCGGGGGAGAAAGTGAAGATGTGGGGCCTTGGCAGGAATCAGCATGGCATGACAAGGCTCTCATTACATCTCATGTCAGCTCATAAACTAATGGAGGCATTAGCATAGCTTATAGTATGACTATGAGTCATTGGAGATGATATATAATTTAGAGAATCTGCGACTCAGCCCTAAAAACAGTGATTCCAGTTTACACAGCTTTTGTTGATGAGAGCCCTCAGCAGATGCAGGAATATACTAGTGTTCATTTGTGTGCTGTGCATTAACACAGCATCCCTCTCTCTCACACACACACACACACACTCACACACACACGCACACACAGGCAAACACGTACACATACTTGCATCAGGAGGCTAATTACTGTAGCTCATGCGTTACTGATACCATCTCTTATTTTTCTCCCCTTCCATGTCTAATAGTTGTGACAGTAAATGAAGAATGCCTGGGGGGGCATTTTCATTGTGACACATTTAAGAACGCCAGCGGAACACGTGACTCGGGTGTGTGTGCGTGTGTGTGTGTGCGCGCAGCTTTCACGTGCCTCTTTACAATTCTTCAAAGTGCTGTCACAAAACACAAACACACGCGCTCAAGCTTGATAAGATCTGTTCAAAACCTCCATCAAAGAATCACCATTAATTGTCATCTGTCACAGCCGAAGCGGTGCGAGGGCAGAGCGCTTGCATTTCGATCAAGACGCGTATAGAAAAGCGGCTGATAGGCTGTGACGGCTCCAGGGTGCGCCTGGCGCCTCGGGGGCATCTCTCTGCCCAGAATCAAGCCTGCATTGTGGGGGAAGGAGCTCTCAGGGCCCCCTTCTAATCTGACGCCCATTCTCCTCCCTGTCTCACCTGCAGGTGGGAGCTCACACAGCTAAAGGCCTCCTCACAATCAGCGCCCTCTTTCTCTCCCCACCCTCCCTCCCTCCTTCTTTCCTCTGCTCCTTCTCCCTCCTGCCTTCTCCTTTTAATCCCCCATCCATCCATCTCTCCTCACAGGTGCTTTCCTCCACGCTTGTTCACAATTAGCAGCTTTCATTTTGTGAGAAAAATTTGCTCCATCGTTCTTTTGGCAAATTTGCTTTCATGCCTTTCATTTTGTCCTCTCTGGATTTGCCTGACCCTCCTTCTCTCTACTTCTTCTTTTCTTCCATCGTTTCTTTTTTCCTCGCCCTCCTTCCATTCCCTCTCCTCCCTCCCCTTTTGCTATACCTATCTATCTATAGTCCGGCAGATGCTGTCCCATTTGTACTCTCCCCCATGACATTCCTACGGGGGATTGCTTAAGGATTCAGGAGCCTCGGTGCTCATGGATCACACTGACACTTGGTCAGCATCAGCAGATTATGAACTATAGGCGCCTGACACCCCGCCATTGTTCCTCCATCTAAATATGAACAATAAGGCCCATCCGACGCCCACGCTGACAGCTTATTCGCTCTTATCACTCCTGTGGAGTCGCCCGGCATGATCTGGGCGCCTCCCCCTTTCTACTCCCCCCCATGTACACGCCTCCCCCCCCGAACCAACCCACCTCACCTCCCTCCACCCCAGCCTCTTCTTAGCCCAGCCACGGGGCAGGGGTGGAGGGATTGGTGGGAGAAAGGGAGGGGAAGGAAGGCAGGGGCAGAGGGCAGATAGAAAAGCTTACAGAAAGATACACAGATGATGGTTAAGAGATCATGACGGCCTCTTGGTGCCTCATTTGGAGGACTCACTTATCTGGGAAAACATGGGTTCCAGGGTTTTGTTCACGGACACTTTGGTACGAGGGAAGGGTCCAAGTTCAGCCAAACCTCACAGCCCCAAAATTCTACATTTTGCTGTTTTGGATCATCAAGCTGATAGGGTATCTGGTGGCTCAGATGACTAATGTTCTCATAATTGCAGCCCTCAAAAACTTTGTCACTTGTCATTACTGTCTCTTTCCTCTAACTGTCACCGTCAGCTGTCAGATAAAGCAAAAAGTCAAACACTGCTTGAGCTGATAGGGAAAAGATATTTTCTCTATCAGAATTTCAGAAAACGATGCGAGTAGTTGCCATGAGCAGCTACAAACGTGAGCTCAACATTGATTTGGATCTACAATGCAACAAAATTGTCATCAGCATCAACTTTGGGAGGACAAAACCCCAGATAACATTTCATTGCAAGGTTTGTTTGTTTGTTAATGTCAAGTGCAGCATTTTTAAGGGTAGAATATGCAGGATTCATCAGTTGCTGTTTGCCATTTAAAGTTGGCACCTTCTCCCCAGCTCAGTGAATGAGAGCGGAAGACAGCAGCATTTGTCAAAAGAGAATGAATGATGTGAAGGAGTTGCGTTAGTAAGATCAAAGTTATTTTTCACAGTAGCACAAATAAAGCACAAAGCACAAATAAATATGCTCATGCCTCTGCACAATGCCAGATTTTGTGTGAATGCAGCTGAAGCGATCGGCCTGTCTGTGTGTGTGTGTGTATGTGGATCTCTCTAAGCAGCTCTCACAGACAGAGAGCTGAGAAGAGAAACACACTGATGTTACAGTCGGTTACATCGCTGTGTTTTATAGAGTCCTACCTCACAACCTGCATGCTGTTATTGCCTGGGTGCAACACACTGAACACATAATGAGATTATATGAAAATACATGCAGAGGGCAGGGTGTGTGCGGTTACAGACACACTTCTATTCGGCCATAAGTGGTGATTGGCAGGGATTATTTTAGTATGATTCCATACATTTTTTTTAAAGAAAATCCTGCATAGTATGCCTTTAAAGTTTTCACTTTCTAAAATATTTGGTAAACCAGTTACATTCCTACTACAGTACGTTGCTGAATCGTTACAGTGTAACAGGTATCTATGGTATTTTTGCAACGTCAACGTTGAACAACGTTCAATGTCTTCTACATGACGTTGTGCAAGAACGCATTAAAAGAGCGGCGTTCATTGAACTTCCTCATTCTTTTGGTGAGGAGTCAACTGAGCAGATCAATTTGTAATGCGATAACGGTGCAGATAGATCTGCATCATATTCACTTCTCCCCCCTCCGTCTCATCTCCCTCTTCATCTCCTTGCAGTTCTCATGCACCATGGTGCATTCAATTTGAACTGGAAAGGTAGAATTTTGACTTGCCAGTCTGCTGTAGTGTAAAGCGCTTTCAAATTGTTCTAAATTGTTGTGAATAACTAAAGATATAAGTAATCCTGGCCTGACTCTAAACTATGAATGTGAACTAGTTTGTTTTAATCTCTTTTTGGATGTGAACTTGCACAACAAGTTTCCTGTATGATGTTGCTGCAATGTTACTAGAAGGTCACAACATCTCCAAACAAGTGGTGGAAATGTTAGGACAACATTTAAAGTAATGTGCTGGCAACAAAACTCTGGAATTTCACTTTCAGGTTGCTACAACGCCGCATGGTGCAAAGGTTTTGATGCAATTATGTTTTGTAACAACTTTGTGAGTGGCCCAGCACTACTAGTCCAAAGTGATATATGTGGGTCATACCATAGAAGGATAGATGTGGAGTCAGACACTATTAAATATATATTATCATATATGAATATTCAATTTATTAAGAAACAACTTCTAATAAGCCCCTCCCCGGGGGTCTGCGCCCATTGTGACAACTGTAGTATGGTTACGGCAAGTGAAAGACTGTGGTTATGGACAATAAAAAAGTATACTCTGGTCTCCTGTATGGAAAGAGGACAGGCTACATGTCCATCCCCTTCCCTAACCTTCACACCTTCTCTTCTCACCTTGCTATATATAGGGTACACTACTTCCTGTGTTAGCACTGAACCTTGGCATTTGACATAAATCGTGAGGTGCAGATTTGTCCAATATGGACAGACTTCCTAAAGATACAGGGCTGTTTCCACGTCATATATTAACTGGATATCAGCTGGGTTTGGTTAATGGACTGTTTCTCCAAATATGACACTACCCTGCCACTGATCTGCACATCTCTGTCACCGTCACAACTTCACAACCTCCACCATCTTTTTAATGAGACTGGCCGAGTTCCCTGTTGACAGCACACCTTCTACATAAAGAACAGAAAAAGAGAGAGAGCAAGAGAGAGAGCCAGAGAAAGTGCGACGGTTGGATGAAGAAGAGGAGGAGAGCAGGATGAGGAGAAGGAGGAGGAGAGCAGTGGAGAGTGGCGAGGCTTTCTGAGCGGAGCAGGAATTAACAGGACCCCAGGGACGGCCAGATCAGAGCCGGGGTCCCCAGAGAGCACTTACCACAGGGGCCCCCCACGCTTGTTACAGCAAGGCAGGGGCCACTAGGGGACTCCCAGGGCTACACTTCACAAATGCGGGGCTCAATTCACCATGCACGATGGTTAAAAGGCAGACGGTCAGGGTGGCTGGGAAGGAAGCACACCGCAATTATGTCCTGCTTTGAAATACCCTGCTATGAGAAAACCAGAGAAATTATAACAAGCTCAGATATGTTTAAGATCAATTTGGGAATAAATCCTCGCAAATGACGTATTCCTCTTCCCTGAGAACATTATACTGAAAGGCTAACTCCCATGTAGGTTTTTTTTTAGAGGGCTGAAATGCCAACCAGATCACTGGGGATGAGGGAATTAGCCAATAATATGAGTCCTGTTGAATGACACAGACACCACCCATTGGCAGCACCATAAATTCGTGACTGCGCTTCTCCAGTGGCACAGTCAGGAGTAGTATCACATCTAATCCAATATCAGTGACACTAAAACTCAATCCAGCAAATGAGATCACCCCGAGAGTTGAGGCCCGACTCCCTCGCTGTACATTAGGAGACAGAAAAAAGAAAGTAACAGACATGAGGGGGTGACTAAGAGGAAAGCCTGCTGCAAAATAAAACTTAGAAGATATTTGACATTCTCATTTTAGTCACATCATCTTAATAGTAAAGATACAAACACACATGGGCCCATTTATAAACATTTCACGCACTGACAACAGGCCAACCGGACTGGAATGTAAGTGTAATAAATGAAAACAGAGTTGTGTTGCAAGAGCAATCCGTGGGACCTTTTCCTCATCTGAGAGCTGTCACATCTGCCCTAAGAATGTTCATACGTCTTTTCCTTTTTCTCTCGGTGAAGCAATAAAACAAATGTGCAGCTCAAAGTTTTCAGTGATATCAAAACGTGGTTAGTTGAAGCCACAGGATGCGGCTTCACTGTGTTAAATTAGTAAAGGATACCAACAGCTTTGTTTCCATCCAACTGACAAACACGTTTTCAACAACCCTTTGAAACAGCGCAAGATTAATAACATTTGAATTGGGTTTCCGCTGGCCGAGTTGTGGTCAATCAGTCAGCGTTGTGAGTGTCCAAAAAAGGCACATCAACAAGAAAAATGGAACAAGCCTCTCAAGATTGGATTAAGATCGGTCAGGTTGTTGTTCTGCTTCTACGTCAGATAATGTTAGCCATATTTTTTGGTATCAAAATACAAAGTCAGGATGCACTTGAAAATTTTAAGTGTGGAAGTAGTTTTCACAAGATATGGGAGAGAAAACAGGTGTGATATATGTTGAGGTAGTGGTGGACAGACAAAGACGATCTAAGCTTATGTTTTTTTGTTTTTTTTTAATCTCAGGTAGTTCAGAAAACTGAAGAAAACAATATCTCTTTCCTCTCTGGTGTCCACTGCTTTTAACTACTTTAGTGGCTCATGCTGGCTGATTGGCCACGTTTATTCAGACTTATATCACAGCAAACTTTAAATGGATTTCTATGAAATTTTGTATAGACATCCGTAGTTCCCAGAGGTTGAAGATTAACGACTGTTGATTTTCTGAATTTTCCTCCAGCGCCACTTTGAGGTTGACATTTGTCATTTTGAGTAAAATGTCTCTTAACATCTATCAGATGGATTGCCATGAAATTTTGTACAGACATTCACACCCCCCTCAGGATAAATAACTTGGGTGATCTCTAAACACCATTATGTGGTCAAAATTTCAATCTGTGCAATACTTTAGTTTGTAACCAAACTCTGGGAAAAATGTTGTTTTCCATCCGCGTCAGATGTACTCGTGCTAAGTAGCGAATGTTAGTTTCCGACCAATGCAGCTTTCATTTTCACACCCAGTGCCCACGTTGTGTAAGTAGCAAATGCAGGCCTACTTGCACATTGCACGTTGGTCTTAAAATTATCGTGTTTTGTTGGTACATTGACGTCTTGAGGCAACAGCAAGCAATCATGCTATAGACCAACAAAAACCCGATCTAAAGTCAGTGGTGCAGTATTTTCCTGTTATTTAAAGGGTGCGTTATTCAGACAGTAAGATGCACACACACAGGCAGCTTCACAATGTGTTTGCACACACAGTGCATATCAGTGCAGAGTTGTTGATGGGAGGATTGAGAGACGACGGAGGCCGAGTGTCCACCGGCCAAAGACCAAATACCAGTCCCTCAGTGAAGACAAATGCAGCTGTAAACTCTGCTTATCCCACCAGGTTGTAACAGACATCTGTAATCTCCTGTCAGATGATGTGCAGACTAATGCCAGCTGTCCATATGCACTCCCCGTTGCTGTCAGAGTCACTGCTGCACTGCATTTCTTTGCAAGATGGTCATTAAAGTATCCCCTGAGTTCACAAATAAGCTGATCCGTTTCCTCAGCAGAAAAACGTTTGCTCCTCCAACTTGCCGAATGCGCCATTCAAATAGCAATGCACCAGGTGCAGGTGCACCTGGCTCTTAACGGGAGAGGGAGACGGCACTCTGATTGAGTTAATTCATGTTACGCCCAATACATACCTATGATTAATTAAGAGACTAAAAACTCCTTTGCGTCTTACTTTGAACCCAGATTATGCGCCATTTAACTTGCAAAAGGGGAGTTGTACACACCATGAATGCACTTGCGCCATGTACTTTAGACCATGCGCAATAGATCATTTAAATAGGGCCCTTAGTCTTGTTCTTATATTTTATTTTTTTTTAAAGAACAAAAAATAATCCAAGGAATTATTCTTGCAGTGTATTGATGTTCATGTATTAGTTGTATACTGTATGTATTACCGTTCTTACCTCACACTCTCATAGAACGATCACTATATTCTAACCAACAGCTGACTGGAGGTGGTGTGAAGTACGAGGGGAAGTTCAGTGAATCCAAATGATGATAAACAGTTATTTTACAGTACAGTAAATACTCATGGAAACTGGTTTATTTACAGGCATGTTCAGTGTTGGCACAGGTTGCTATTTTCTGTATCCTGTCAGTGTTTACTGCTGGAGTGGCCCAACTTTTTGCCAAGTAAAACATTAAAGTTTCACCTTATCGTGAAATATTTTCTGAATCAAGCAAACCTATCATACCAGTTTTTTTTCTCTCTCTTCATCTGTCACGCTGTTTGTTTTGCTAAAACGAATATACCAACAGAGTTAACCCCTATATGGCAGGGCTGACATGAAGCAGATGGCTGCAGCAGCTATGTAGAAAGGTGTTATCGCAGGCTGACAGTGAAGATCTGCTATTTAAACAGAGTGGCGTGTTGGCGCAGGGTAGCGTGCCGACTTCTCCAGAGTCTATACACGTGAATCAGACTCTGTGAGGGCCGCTGATATAAAATTGAGGATGTCAAATTATTTAATTCAAGGGGGTAGATTTGAGGCATGACATTGCTTACCCTCAAGAGGTCTATATAATTTTAAATATTGTAAATCTAAATGGAGAAGAAACCAAACTGGAACTGTTTTGAGAGCTTTTCAGCTCAATTCAATTTCAAGTTTCTCTTCCACGATGCACATGGTGTTGAAAAAGTGATGCTCTTGTGAGGGCAGAGGGAATAGGCCTCCCACTGATCCACTCTTTGCCTCATCATTTACTTTCCCTTCTGCCTGAGATACTCTGTCTT
The DNA here is from genome assembly GCA_027495735.1 of Lutjanus campechanus. NCBI lineage: Eukaryota > Metazoa > Chordata > Actinopteri > Lutjaniformes > Lutjanidae > Lutjanus > Lutjanus campechanus. The sequence continues at coordinate 12,990 of JAJHUR010095575.1, read as the reverse complement.
TCACTCCCTCTTTTTTATATTTTCAAGTGCTATTCCTCAGTGTTGTGTGCCTAATTAAAAAGCACTTACAGTTGTTTCTGGTTCAAGGTTGAAACGTTGCTATCTCATCATAGTGAGCTAATCAGATCCCTTTTCAATCACTGCTTCTCCTTAATGAAGTGCTGCAGACCGTCAATGGGAGCCTGCCTGCCTGGTGGTGTTTCATTTGAGTCTTTTTTTGGGGTGGGGGTAAGCTGCTCTATGGAGGAATGGAGAATGCTTGCCATTTTTGGAGGGGGTGTGTATGTGTGGGATAGAGGGGGCTGTCAATTTCTGTCAGGCGCTGAGGTGTGTGTGGCAGTGAGTCTATGGCAGGGAGACCGGGGGGGTGGGCGCTAGGCAGGGATTAACATGATCAAAGACACAAATGCAGAGCCACATAGGAAAAGTAAGAGAAAGGGAGAAGAGCCATGCAGGGCTCCCCGCACACACCCCCTCCTTCCTCTCCATCCCCACCACCTCCTCCTCCTCCTCCCCATTTTCCCATAATAACTCCCATGGAAGAGATGAACCGTAACTGAACCGCGGCTTTCCCCTGCAACTCCACCTCTGCCTCAAACAACTTATCGATTTACAGCAACAAAAATGACAAAAACAAACATTGGATTCCGACTGTACATGCAGCTATACGCGGCCTATCGATGTTAGCGCGGATGTATGTACACACCAGGACTCGGGGTTCTGGCGAGCAGGGGCACATGTAAGAGGGAGACAGACAGGAAATAAACAAACAAGTCGGGTTTAATAGAATTGTACCTGGAGCCCCGAGGACACGCACACACACACAAGCAGAGCGTATCAGCCGGCATGCTAATACTGCCAAAGGGAAGGCAAAACTAATAGCGGAGACATTAAGAAAATGATCCCCAGGCTGATATGTTTTCTATAGATGGCGACTAAACAGAATTGCCATATTTATCATACTCAGGGAAACAGAGAGAGACCACACTTCTGTCCCTCTCAGTTGTCCCCAGGAGAGTGATGAGAGTTGCCTGCGGGAGAGGGTGCAAGTTAGAGAGCCTCCATGTGGGTGTGCTTTTATGTGTCTGTATGTGTGTCACCCGATATACTGAGTCTCCATACTCCGCTGCCACCCAGCCAATGGTGGACAAGGGTTAGAAATATTCAGATTCTTAAATGGCACAATGTGAAAACACACCATTACGAGTAAATATCCAGCCTTCAAAGTAAAAGTACAGAGGCATTAAACTTTTACCACCAGCTTTTCTGCCCACAGGATGCTAACAGAAGGGACATGAGCTGCAGTGAGACACGCAAGGCAGAGTGGGATTTCAACATAGAAGCCAGAGACCCTGTAATAGCAGCAGCAGTAGTAGAGGTACACATCACAGTGGTGTTTATCCAACTTAAAAATAAAGTGGAATGGTAAATGCTTTCTGCAAAATCAGCTGCAATAACTTAACCGTTCTCAAGACTGGCATGGGAAACGAACCACTAATAAGGTGAGATGTAACTCCAAGTTAACAGACAGGTGGTGAATGGCATGGGTAGCAGCTGTAATACAATCAAACATGTTTACATGGCATTGTCTTGCTGAAATAAGCAGGGACATCTCTGAAAAAGACGTCATCTGGATGGCAGCATAAGTTGCTCCAAAACCTGCCTGTGCCTTTCAGAATAAATGGGGCCTTGACAGATGTGACATTTACCCATGATGCCATAGGCACTTACACAGCTCCATACCATCACAGATGATGGCTTTTGAACTGGTAACAATCTGGACGGTCCTTCTCCTCTTTAGCCCAGGGGACACAAAGTCCATGATTTCCAAAAGCAATCTGAAATGTGAGTCATTTTTGTCCATTAGGGGCCAACGGACAACACGACACTGACACATTGTCACATTTTAAGTTGATACGGCAAACTTGTAAACAAACAGTTTCCTATTTACACATCCAGCAGATACGGAGCGACATTAGCATTTAGGTATGTAAATTTGTGTTTCTGGATGCCTGATGTGGGTCTTTAGCACCTAAATACTCTACTTTGTTCAACAGGTAGTTGCTAACCACAATGCTAATGCTTCATGTTTTTAGCTGTAAAAACAAAAGAATGAGCAAAAAGATGCTAAAAACCTCTGTAAAGGGTGATAATTGTGGATGAGCAACCTCTTTCACACACAACAGCCCAGAAGTTGGGAGCAATTTAGACTGTCTGCTATTGATAATGTATTAAACATCAGGGTTGAAAAGTAACTAATATTCTCAGTAGTTTTTAAGAGCAACAGTTTGTACTTTAACTGCAATATATTTTTTTTCACACCAGTGTTTTTACTTGTAGTTGAGCTCAGTAAAGTAACAGTGCTTGAGTATGGATTTTCAGTACTCCTTCCACCACTGAAGCTAACTAGTAACTACTGTACTGCAGTACACTAAAGTACCTCACAGTTCTTACATACTTATACTCATGTACAGCAGCTGAGTAAATGTACTTGGCTGATTTCCTTCACTGCGCTCAGCTGTGCAGGGATAAACATGATAATAACAACAAAGTATTCTTCTGTTTAAAAAGTCAAATTACTGCTTCGGAACTCTTCTAAAATAAAAAGAAAGTATTTTTTTCAAATAGTTACATCCTAATCGTTACTAAATACTTTAATGCGTTACTTCCGCCCTTATTTCTATTTCCTTCCCCTCATCTCTCCATCCAAGCTCCCCCCTCCTCCCCCCTGCCCTTTTCCGGCTCTCCAATTAAGCTTCAGCAGCAGGTTTCCATCAGCCGTCTGGTCGTCTGCAGCAGGACTCTTCGGAGCAGAGGCCTGTCAGGAAATGAACTCATCACTGGGTGACAGCTGCTAATTTCTCTCTCTTCCATGTCACACGAGTGGCCTGCTGCAGTTAATAATGAGCCTTCCAGCCCTGATTAGGGACGTACATGGGGAGGGTGGAGATGCACACAATACAGTACACAATCACTCAGCCAGACATGTAGAATAATGTGAAAGCATGATAGGAGACAGACATTCCTTTTGAGGACAAAAACACCAACACACGCAAAGTGGACTGGAGGATGTTAGTGGAGGGCATGAACCCAGCTTACCCAAGGTCACTCACTTTAACTGCTACACTCACAGACTGTACATGCTCATGTGGTGGTCAGACACATACAAAACACTTATATGTGACACAGCTCATTTAAACTTATGACCCGAGGAAAAAAAAAATCCCCAATAATCTGAATTTCAGTGAAGAGTCTCCACTTCATGAAGAGAATCTGGTATTTCCGTTTAAAATTCGGAGTTATTCAGAGCAGTGGTTCTCAACCTGGGGTCAGGAACGCTCTGAGAAGTCATGAAATAAATCTGAGTGGTTTGCAAGATTGTTAGAAGGATAGAAAGGAGCAAAAAGCATGATTTGGTTGTCATACTCATCACTCTAAAAACTGTTAAAACAACATTATGTAACTTTTTGACTTTGAAGTGACAAGAAAATCATTTTGGTGCGACGCTAAATTGTAACAGAATGAATGATGTCTCTGTCATCATCACTTTGTACATCTGCACATCTGTTCTTGCACTATCTACTGTAACTTTGGTGGGTGGGCTGCAACAATCGCAACAGTCATTGATATTGGTGAAACTGAAAATGTTTTCTGGTTTTCCCTCTGATGTCCTCCGGCTGCTATGCCTCAAAAAAAGTTTCCCGATGGACAGCAAAGTGAACTGATGTTAAATGTAGCTGCTGTTAGCTGGTAAGTTTAGCTGTACTGTCTGGATTTGGAGCTCAGAGCATCAGGGGAGTCCTGGTTACACTGCTAACACCGGAGCTTTGGACCCCCGTGAGGAGGAGGTTTTCAAGCCCAAGGCTGGGAGAAGGCTGGCGGAGAGCGGAGCCGGTGTTGTGCCAGAACCAACCGTACGAGTGGGTAATATAACTGTGCTGAGCAGCCTGTGCGGATATCATGGCAGAGGCAAAGCGACTGAAGAGGACGCTAATGGAGGAAGCTACAAATAGAAAAAGAGAGTGACTGACCAAGAGGCTTTCAGACAAGTGTAAATGTCAGACTGGCTTTTAGTCAGCGAGAACTTCATGAAATAAAAGGCCGCAAGACAGACTCTGAGCTGGTTCTCTTGCTGTTTGACTAACAAATACATGTGTGCTGCTGTACATATTTACAGTGCTGTAAAAGTGAACTGCACTCTGAAACTAGGGGCGCCAAATAAAAAAATAAAATAAATAAAAAAAGAAAGAGATCTTACAGTCACCAGCTAAAAATTCTGAAAAATGCTAGACTTTATTGTTGTGTACTTACATTATCCCAAATGTTTCCAACAGTGTTCAAACACAGAGAAACACTGGTAATAGTGTATTTCCTGCTAGCTGTTGCTAGCTAGTTGCTATATCTTCAGGGAAAACACAAGATATATCAGATACACCAGAGAGTGAGGAAGGAAGTCGTGCATGTGCCTTAATGTAGTGTGAATAATAGAGAATAATAGTATAATAATAACAATATAACAATAGAGTCATGTCAGCTGGATTTTTATCAGCTATGGTGGTTGTTTAAAAGTTAAAATAAGAATTCCCATGATCCCACTTTACGATGTCATCACAATATGTCTTTTGTTGTTGTTTTAATGCGAGACACCCCTGATGACAGAACTTGCACATACTTGCCAACCCTCCAGACTTTCCAGGAGACCACCCTGTTTTTGCCCGCTGCTAGTTTCCTCCTGGGGTCACAATTCTCCTGTATTTTCCCCCCGATTTATGATGAATTCTCAAATCTTTTTTCCTTTTTCTTATCACAGCCTGTGTCTGGCATCTGTACAGCGTGTATAAGCTCTACTGTTACCACCCGGACAACAGTACAGCTACACTAAATCTCATTTCCTGGCATGCATGAGAAAGAAATACTCAAGCAAATTTCAGATGTCCAGGAAATAAGAATTCCCAATTATTATGTAAACTTTTAAAGGATTTTTTTCTCAGAGCAGCCTAACATATCCTGAGAAAAACATTAGTAAAATATTCATTTTCTGTGTCATTGTAATCAAATTTGAAATTGGATTAGGCAAGGCTAAATGCTGTGGTTTGGTGTCAGTTTTAGATAACCTGCAGGCATCTGTTAGCAAAAAAAAAAGTTTTGAAAAGGGTTTTGAAGTCTTAATGTTGAACTTACATATTATGCCTTTAAAACATACTTCTATTTTGTTGAGTTCATCGGAAAATGCCATCAACATAGATTAAATATTTGACCCCCCTCCCACCACACACACACATTGCTGGCTGTATTTTGATATGAATCTTGAATAACACACACTTAAAGTATATGGTAAATTCTATAAATGTGAGGTGTTTATAGGTTATTGTTGCATTTTTTTCTTACTGCTCAGTGGGTGTTAACAAACTTTTCCACTCACAGGCACGTATGGATGCTCACACAGAGAACGTGACCTCCGTTAAATGTGCCTATCTTGGCTGAATGGAAAAAGATGAGTATGAAAAGACTGAGTGAGTTTATAAATGCAACGCGGAGCAGGAGACAAAGACAGGCTGAAAGGCAGACAGGTGTTATGTGAAATTACAGGCTCCCTTCTCTCTGTGTGGTTGTGGATTTCACTGCTCTTTCACTTCTCTCTGGCCTCACCTCTCTCAACATCCATCTGTAATCCTCTCATTTTTCCTGCCCACTCCTCCACCACTTTCTCTCTCAGCCCACCTTCTCGCTCAGTGTGCGCGGTGTATGTGTGTGTGTGTGTGTGTGTTAAAGGGATGATCTTTTGATGCCCTCGGTGTGTATGAGTGCTTTGTCTCTCTACTTTCAGCGGTTGGCCATTGTGTTTGCAGCCGTCATACTGCTCTCCCACTCACTCCATCAGAAACCAGGCCTGTGTAAGGGCCTAAATGAATATTGATTCTCCCTCCAGTGCTGAATACTGCTGGGGGGAAAAAAAAGGACGAGTGTGTTGTATGCAATGAACAGAATGGGCCTGATGGGGGGAGAGAAGAGAGGATGACGATTAGGATGACGGTGATCATGATGACGATAATGATAATGGTGATGATAATGACTGTGTTGGTGATCAGCGAGCATGATGGGAGCCATCAGCTGATGCATGTATGTGCATGTTGCTTGTTTGATGGTGCCGCGCTGCACATGTAATCTCAATACTGTAATATGCTGAAATGTGCGCTTGATGTGACGACTGACAGCAAATACGACAGAGAACAAAATATCTGGACACTTGTTAAAAATTAGGCTTAATCTTTATTGTCAGAAATGAAACTGCATTAATGGTTTCCCAAAAGCTGAACTTACAAACAGCTGAGGGGTTGTCAAAAAACCTGAAAATGTATAATTATCAACTTTATTTTGTTACATATAAATCAGCTGTAAGATCTGTTTTGGAATTTTTCAAAATCCACCAACTCATATTTCATAACTGATAATATACTAATCACGACAAAAAGATGGAGAGAAAAAAACTTTGGAAATTAGAGAGAAATTAACAAATGTGTCATGTAACACATGAACAAAATTCTAACATCACAAATAAAACTTAACTTATGTATTTTTCAGCTTGGAATCTCTTTCCCCAAGGTTTTTGGGTAGTTGGAGCAATGGAAAGATGACATTTTTGATGAGTTATATTTCATTTCTGCTTAGTTTGAATGATGACGATGACAATGCAAATTTTGCAAAAGGAGTCTGGTTACTTTGGCGAGAAATAAAGCATCTGTTTCTGGTCGGACAAAATGTATCTTACTCTTTAAAAAAGGTCTGTCTGCGATTTTTTTTTACATAATGTAATGTCAGATACTAATATCAATTCGAGCGTGTCAGTGGCAAAAACAAGCATGGTTAGTGATGTAATTTGACAGTGTGCCATTGCCTGGAGGATTTACGTTGTGGCTTAGTTTCGCTTCTGCCGGCTACAGCGCTATTCCTCAATACTAGACCAATTTCAAGAACTGTGGTCCCCATTACTCAGTTAGCCACAAAAACATGGGGAAATAAGGTCCAGGTTGAAAAATACCAAAGTTACTCTTTAAGACAATATTAAACAAAAGAAAAAAACATCTCAAGAAAACCGTTGTTACCTCTACAGAGCAGAACACATATTTTATTTTATAGTGAATCATTTAACTCAGCATATTTGATGCATTTTTAAAAAAATATTTCAAGAGGAAATATATTAATTTCCTTAAATTGCATGACATTAATCAAGGTGTGTGTAAAGTCTTGGTAGTTGTGAGGATTGCAAAACTCACCAAAACCTCTTTCTGTCACCGTCCCTCTAAATAAATGATGTTTAACCTGAGTTTAGCATAGCCCAAGAGAGGACAGTGAAAACTGAAAACGTGAAGTGATGTTTCAAAAAAGGATGAAACAGGATAAAACTGATAGAGGACAAGGGAAGACTGCAAGAGATTTACTGGCAAACATTTGGCCTAATGCAGGCTTTAACTGAATTAGACAAGGGAAACTGATATAAATGTACCTCTGTTAGTTAATCTCTCTCTCCTCTACCCTTCTAGAACTATATTATGAGGGGATTCATCCAGATAGACCACCATCTCTTCTCCAGCCTGCTGCTCTGCCTGCTGCACCTCCCCTTCTCCTGCCCCCGCCTCTCCATAGACGCTTCCCTCCACCTGTAAGGTGCAGTTGTCCAGCTCCGTCACGATGTAATGAGTTCCTTCATCGTTAACAATAACCTGGGTCAGACCTTCCTTCATCATCTGCGACGCGGCGAGCTGCAGCACCTCCTGCATCTCCTCCTGGCTGCTCTCCTGGATGACCTGCACCTCCTCCTGCTCCTGCTTCACGTCTGGCTGTACCTCCCTCTGCACGACCTCCGCTATCTCGGGGGTCAGGACCTCGTGGACGACGGCCGCCTCTCCTTGCATTTCTTCTTGATGGCCCATCTCGCTGACAGCACTGAGCAGAGCGTCCAGAGCCGTGGACGACTCCGAGACCATGTGACTTTGTCCTCCGGCTGCGACCCCTCCTCTCGTCACGGCCCGCAGCCCTTCCCTGGCCTCCCCTGACTCCAGCACCACGTACTGGGTGCTGCCGCCGGCCAAGTGGGCCCCTGCGGAAGCCACCTCTCTGCCTGAGGCGATGACTTGTCCGTCTTCGGTGATGTGGAGCACCTCCGCCACCTGGCCGGCCATGGCCAGCGTCTGCAAGGTGGCAGCAGCCGACTCCTCCAGGGCCTGGTCGATGGCCACCTCCCCGTCACTGTAGCCCTGGATGATGATGACCTGCTGGACAGACTCGTCGTGGCCGGACAACTCAGATGAGCTCTTCTTTCTCACGGGGGACTCCACGGCTTCTGCCTCCACAAATGTAGCCCCCTGACCCTTCAGACGACACTCGAAAGACTTGGACACGATACCTGGGGAACACAGAGACACATTTGACATTTTTAGTATCTTGCTGATATTTCTATTCAATTCCAAAACTGATAAAACTTTAAATTAAACAAAAACTGAGTAGAAAGGTAAAAGACTTAAAAGGGATAGTTCGGATTATTTGATTTTAGGGTTGTATGAGGCACCTATCAGCAGTCAGTGTATTAGCTAGTTAGGAGGGTCACCACCCTGGAAGCTAAGAAATGATATTCTGTGTTTAGGCATGTAAAAAAAAAAGGCCCATCTAAAAAAAACAGTATACAATATTAGTTTAAGTGTACACTATATTTTGAAATTTTGATATATATTTTACCACTTTACTTTGCCGTCAAACAGCCACTGTTATATAAGCCAATTATTGCTGTCTCCAAACCAACCAAACTTCATTTCATAATTTTATTTTGCAGAACATGGGAGTTGCTTTTTTCCAGCTGCCTTGATCTGTTTGTTTGTTTGTGTTATTGTGTGACTTTGGTGAATTCAAAAGATCCTTTAAAAACACTAAAGTCACCCAGTAACAAAAACAAACTAACCAAATGAGGTAAACCAGCAGCTCCTGTGTTCTGCGAGGTAAAACGACTGATTTCACCTGTGTAGTCTGGTTGGTTATCGAGAGGGATACTTAGGCTTATATAGCGGCAATTTCTTGTCAGAAAAATGTGTCTAGTGGCAAAGTAAAGTGGTGAAAGAATTCTAAATATAGTGTACACTTAAAGTGATATTGATTTTTTTTAGGTTGCTAAAATACCTTTTTGTTGTTGACCCTGTCCACTGCAAATCGTCGCTTAGCTTTGGTGCTGGTGTCCCTCTCTGCCTCTCCAAACTGGCGGCGTGCTGACCCCCATTTACTTAAGTAATACACTGCCTATCAACAGTACCTCATACAACCACACTTCAAAAAAAAAAGGACCTGAAATCTTCCTTTGGCCACATTGTGTATTATAACAGCAAAGTGTAAGTTGAAAAGAACAAAACAACATGAGCTAACTGAGAGACCAACCACAGAATATAAATGGAAAATAATTTATTGGCAACATGGTCAGGGTCATGGACATGGCAATTACTGCACATGCAGTACCACACATGGCCGGTCACATTCATCCTCTCATTTAATGTTCTCAGATACCACAACTGTTGAACTTACTGTGTTTGTGCACCGTTTGCTGTGAGAAAAAGCTATAAGGAAAGCTAAGTTGATATAAAAGGTGATGTAACACTTCACATATTTGTGTCACTTAATGCATGAAAGAAGACAGAATATGGAGATATTAGGCTGGCAGATGAGTGCGCTGAGATACGGCTGGTGCTAATTGAGCCACACTGTGCCCTCTCAGATCACAGGTTGCCATGGCGTTTCCAAGGTGATAGGAACAGTGTTAGAAATGCCATTGTTTAAACAGCGGCTGGCTCAGACACTTGTAGGCTAATCTATGCAGAAAAATGGGAATTTGAGACAGTGAAGAGGGGAGTCTGTTCACGCCTTGGCTTCTGTGCACAGATGAACTTATTGTACAAATACTGAAAGCACTCACATATTGTCATGGGAAGAGTACATTGACCCTACTTTTCAATGTTTTGGTTTCACCTTGCACATGAAAGTTTGCGGATTCTGCAACCCTAGAGGCTCATGAAACCTTTTGAAATTCCAAAAAACTCTCTTCAAGACCTCAACTTTTCAGGAAATAACAAAACAACTTTGTTTTTCACCAGGTTCCTGAAAACTTGACATTTTGGAGGTAGAAGGTTTACCCCCACGGGTGGCGACGAGATCTCACAGATCTCACAGTACATCCAAGAACAAACTCATCAATCATTGATACTCCTATCTCCCCGAGACATTTAATGTCCTGCGCTCACAAGGTTGACAATGTGATCAGAAAGTCAGAGTTGTGCTGCAAACAGTCTCTGACCCGACTGTGCCCTGTCCTCCTCCAGTGTAAACAGCCACACAGAGATGTGTTAGCTTCAGCTCTCCCTGTTATTGGACAGGTACGCAGTGACCACTGGTTGTTTGGTGACAGAAAGCCTGTTAATCCTGCACAGATGTGCTCTCAAAATGGACTATCGGTACATTTTACAAGCTTGTACATGAAGCACTGGAGGAAACACTGACTGCTTTATGTGGCAAGTGTGTCCAACATCGGAGTGAACTGCTAAGACCTGGACAGAAGCTGCGATGCTCGTGTCAGGGAACACATCTATTGTTCCTAATGACTGCAAGCCAAGTTGAAGGTGTTAAATTGTGTGTCAAAGAACCATCTACACCTGTAGGGATCTGTATCTGAATACAAAATCTGAATAATAAACGGCGGTATTTTTAATGCATTCTCATCATCCTCAGTGAGACCACATCTCTGTCAAAACCAGAATTCCTTAAAAATTATGGAGTTTTGTGAGTTCTTGAGTGAGGGGAAACTTTCTAGTTATTCATTTTTTATAAAAAATATTGTGTCAGTTTGTCCTGATGTGTTGTGTAGGCTACTCTTTGACTGGATAGGATAAATTATGTCTTGATAAATAACAGATCAGCTGCACACAGTTATTTCTTACTGTATATTATTTATTTCCAGCCTGTAGTGCTTTCATTTTTCATTTTTTTTAGGATCCAGGAGCTGGTAACTCCTTCAAATTCTGCAACTTTTTTCCTTTAATCTGTTATTCTTTCGGCTTTGTTGCCGAAACATGCATCACCTAGGACAGACATACACTCATAGGCATTGGAAAATGAAGATGTGGGGTTTGGATTAAAGAGCAGCAGACCCAGAGATGATCAAGAAATGCTACCAGCACCGCTGCAGGTGACTGCCCTCAGAGGAGAGGAGGAGAGCGGATAGAAGCCATGCTACAGATGGGACTAAAGGCTGCTGCTGGATAATATCTGACCAGGAAAATGAAATGATACTCTGGACATGTTGAAGTTTTTATGTGAGGATGTTGGCTATATGAACTAAATTTTAGAGCATTTAAGTTACGGATGAACCACTAAAATTCAGTCTTTTCTAACAGCACGTGCATCTTCTGATGTTCCCTGTCTGTCCAAGGCTTTGAAGAAAATTTTTTCCACTTTCATTGTTGACCTTAGCAAAAATGTAACGAGAAGGGTGGCGAAAGATTATCTCTCTCTCCTATATATAAATCTGCCATGTGTTAACGTTTACACTTAAGCATACAGCATGACAAATCATCAAAAACTGGCATTATCCCAAAAAACAAGAAGATGAAAACTTGTTGCAGCTCAAGGCTGGATTCTTAGTTATTTTAATGACATCTGCACACGTACACCCACCCCTGTCGAAACCTGCCAATTTTATTTTAGGGAGAAGCTAAAAAAGAGAGAATGCTGGACCAAAGACAGCCATTTCAACAATCTCGTTTCACAAAGACTTGCTTGATTTATGCAGAAAAGCAAAAGAGTTAAGCCAGTGTTTTCTGCTGTTGACTCATAATGCACTTAACAAATGATAGAGAATTTACAAATCTACATGTCAAAGAACAAAAGCCGATATTGGGAGAGTCAAGAGAGAGTGTGGTCTTTTAAGTGTAGACAGACGTGGTAATTTCCTGAGGATAAAGCTGTTATCACTCTTTTCCACAGAAGATTTTTCTCTTAGTGTGTTTTCATACCTGGTAAGAGCACTTACTGCAAACTATGGAACAGTTTAATTTCAATGTAAAACAGAGGAGAGCTATTAGACCTGGGCCTTGTGAAGAGGAAGGTTTCATGGTACTGCGGGGCTCAATGCTAATGTTTTTTGTATACTCAAAAGTCAATTTTTACTTGACCCTATACAAACTGTTTCATTTATTAGCAGTTATCAAATAATGCCTTCGACAAGCCATGTCACAGTTTGCTACTGAATTCCCAGGTCAGTCCTGTTCTTCTGTTGAAGATCGCAGCGGAGTTCTCAGTGAAAGGCTGCAAGTTTTCCAAAACATGATATGCTGTGGAAATCAGTTTTGCAATACCTGACTTCTTCCAGTGTACAAGCATTGAAATGGAGGGGTTACAGTGTGTGTAGATAATGTTTTATGCCAAGCATATTAAGTAAAAAAAGATTTTTAAGTTAAAATTACAGTGATCGTGATGCTATTTTTTGTTAGCCAATTATGGCACTTCTCATTATATCTTAGCATCGAGCTAGCTGACCAAGTACTAGTTATTTTCTATATGGTTGTAACAGTTATGCTAGCGATATTGGCAGTTGTGTTAGCTATATTGGGAGTTGTTTCAGCACTATGCCATACTGTATAGTTGATTGATTTTGCTTTAGTTGTGTGTATTTTAGTTTTACAGTTTCTTTGTTTGAAACACGACAAATGAATAGCCTGAATCTGGAAGCCCTTGTCTACACATCAATGTTCAGGAGGAGCAGAGTAGCCATGCAAGCAAGATGCTGTTGGCTCCTGTTATGGAACTCCAGAAACTTGACATGCATTTGAAAATCCATCCATTTTATCCATCTTTGCTCTAAAACTTGCTGCAAACTATGCAATGCATAGTTGGAGCTTCTCGCACATCCACTAATGCCACCAAACTAAACTGCTGTCTCCAGGATAACTGAAATGCTCA
>JAJHUR010095574.1:2077-47477 GCA_027495735.1 Lutjanus campechanus | reverse complement strand
TAAGAGAGATTTATTGCCATTTGCACCGTTCCAGGTAGTACAGAAATTCAGTTAGATTGCAATTATTGTGCAGATCTCTCAGTCAACTTTGTAAAAAAAAAAATTGCACGTTTTATTAATATCATTTTTAAAGGGACAGGAGTAGAATCAGGGTAGAATCAGGGTAGAATGTCTGTAGCTTACAGGGGACACTGATGCTGCTTTTCCTTGTTGCTAAAATATGTAAATGTTTGCATAACTGAACATCAAGCAGTTACTGTTTCACACGTTTGTGAATGTCCAAATCATATCTGGTAAAACTTGATGTGCCAGATCAAGTGATGTTTTACATTGATCAAACTCATGTTTGGTAACAGAATAAAATGACTTGCGTCATTGCAGCCCTAGTAATGAGTACAGAAGGAGTAGTTGGATGGATTAAGGAATGTGGAGGATGTGGCTCATCTTTGCTACTGGTGGAAACTAATTAAGTTGTATTTTTATAATCAGCTAGATTTATGTGACATTTAATAGATTTTTTTTTTCTTCACACTAAATACTACATGTATATTTATGTATCAGTATTACAGTTTAATAATGTAATATTATCAGTCAGAACAACACTTTTTAAATTTTTTCAACATTTATGCTGATAATACTTAATTAAGTGGCAACTATTTTGATAATCAACTGTTAAATAATTTAAAAATTTTTGATAGTTTGGTATAAAGTGCTGTTTTCAGCCTCTCAAATATGAAGAATATCAATTTATAGAATGTTAAATCGATTAATCTAGAAAATGATCATCAGATTAATCAATATTGAGCACATTGATGATTTAAACACTGCTTGTTTGCTCCACAGTCTTGTGTTTGCCAGGGAGTCACTTCCTTGTGAAAGTAAACCAACTGAGGTGAAACTTGAGAAGCCTATCTTCAGACAGATCTGGCCTGTCATTGAGCTCAGTGTCCCTCAGTGTCTGTCTGTCCAACCTCACCTGATGGAGAGCCTCTCTCATCTTACATGTACATGATGAAAGAAGACACAAGAGGGAGCTCCTGCTTAACTAGACTGTGGTTTTACAGGAAGAAAACCCACTTTTCCTGTTTACATTTTCATTCCTATTCAATAGACAGAATGATGGAAAATAAGAAAACATCATTTAAACTTAAAAGTGAAATCAAAATAGAGTGTAAGGGTTTTTTGTTTTTTTTTGGTTATAAATGAGCTCTCACTTGTCCCATTTTTTCCAGGTACTAAAAAATAACTGCAAAGCACAGCAAGAACAACAAAATGCAAATCGCTCTGTTATCAGTGAACTAATATTAGGCCTAATTGAAAGTTAATGAGCTATTCTCAGGTTCCACATTTATTAAAATGATCTGAGGTTTAGCTTTCTTGGCCTAAATTAATGCCTCATACAAGGTATAGACAGCAGTTGTTAGCATTATTTTTAAAGGAAACGTTCAGAGGTGTTTCTATATTTTAATGTGCAGTGGTGGAGGAAGTATTGAGATCCTTTAAAAAGTATAAGTAACGATACCACACTGTACTCCATTACAACAAAAGTCACAGTGTGCCATGAAAAAAATAAATCTTTAAAATATTAATAAAATAAATGTGGAAATGAAGAGGAATAATAAACAAAAGAATAAATAAATAAGTGTAAAAACATATATATTATAAAAGAATAATCATGAGCATATTTTTATTTTATTTACTCATCTAAATATACAGTAGTACCATTTATTTATTTCTATCCTTTTATTTTCCTTATTCCACCACAATTTTTTTAAATGCTTGTATAAACATAAATCCTGCCAGGAATTAGGATTTATCTAAAAGCAATTTTATATTTATTAAAATTATAAATAAATATACAGAAATTAATGAAAAAATAAATGTGAAAATAAATGACAGTAGGTCTGATTATAAGTTTATATTTTGTTATTTCTCTTCATATTTCCATATTTATTTTCATATTCTGTTACAGCTTTATTCTTTAACATGGCACTCCTTACTCCATAAAAGAGGGCTTCACTTCAATTCATTCTCAGGCTCAAGATTTAGAGGTTGATGCAACACTGCAACACTTTTTTATAGCAACTTCATTGAAGTTTATCAGATGTATAATGTATAATGAGAAATGTTAAACGCTTGTTTTCCAGACAACAATCAAACATCATAAGACAAGTATCGATTTATCTTTGCTCTTTTTTTCTCCACGCATTCTTCTTTAGCGCCAAAACCTAGCGCCTACATTACCCACAATGCAACTCAATCGCCAACGGTTGGCTCGGGGATTCGGCACTCAGGTGTGTTAGCAGCTGAAGTAGCCTCAAGTTACCTGCGAGATGAGGAGCGGGCAACAGAGGTGTGGTAAGGTAATTTCTTTGTAACTCGACAACTCCATATTTTATTTTATTTTTAAAAACTTAGTCTAACTAACTAACTTTATCAAGCCTGTTCCTGCATGGTTGTATTAAACTTTGTCATCTTCAGTAAGCTAGCTAACGTTAGTACTCCCCAACACCTGTAAACAGATTCTGATGTGTTAAATCGGTTTGCAAGTAGTAATACCAATAATAATACTTATGCTAACAATTAAGAGTGAGAAAGTAGTGAAATGTAGTGAGTAAAGATGGATGATAATATTCCACAGCTCTGACCTAACCAAATCTAACTGACATGACTATAACAAAATAAAAAGCAGATCCGACTCTTGTCAGAAAACATAAAAAAAAAACAAATTTCACAAATAAACTTTTGCTGAATATCTCAAATTAAATGCTGTGACATAATCTATCAAATCAGATATCATTATAGCTGATATATAATTTAATTTTCGGAATAATAAGTAATTTATGTAATTTCCCATTGATATTTATCATGCATCCCTGGAATATGCATGAACACAATGACCTCTTAAATAATCAATAAACAAAGCAGAAGTTAACGATAATGATATAGACTACTATAGCTGTGATAAGCTAATATAGGCTGATAATTTATCGGACTTAATATTAATCTTGCATCCCTAATTATACTTGTAGTTGTATCAAAAGTTAAAAAAATATTCTGACATGTGGAGTGGAAGTATAAAATGAAAAAAAAAAATTGAAATCCCCAATTAAATTAAATTATCTTCAGCAGTGTTGTTTGTTTCCATTATCTATGTGTACACTGTTGTATACATTGTTGTATATATTGTATGCATACTCTCATATTTTTTTTGTGTATAGAAGTTTGTGTGTGTGTGTGTGTGTGTGTGTGTGTGTGTGTGTGTATAGAGACACATGCACACTTCTATTCTTGAATGGGAGCAACTGTTACATAACCAGTATCCCCCTGGGGATCAGTAAAGTATCTGATTCTGATAATGTTAAGTACCTCAGATTTATTAAGTACAGTACATGAGTAAATGCACATAGGCTAGTTGAATTCCCCACAGCAGACTGAGTGAACAGGAAGGGAGAGATTTTTAGTGATTTTCTTGATTTCTTTAGTCTATTTTACTTCGTGCAATGTTTGTATGTAGCAACAGGCATCTTTACCAATTTGGTCACTATGGTGATGGTGGTGAGTATTGTTTCCTGCCTAGAGACAAGGAGGAGGAGAAGCATGTGAGGCTCAAAGCTTAGTGCTCAGGGGTCAGCATTTATTTAAATTTCACTGTATATTTTGCTTCAGTTGAGTTATTAATCTTGTCAGTAGAGCATCTTTGCGGTGAGCCACGGTTTTGTCAGGCAGCAGAGTGTGTGTGCATCCCTGAGAGCTGGGACCAACTGGCTGTTGCCATGGATACTCCGTGCTGACACCACAAGAACTGTGTAGGCTTGTTGAAGATATAATTAATAACAAAGGATTAGAGGCAAAGGTAGCATGGGGCTCAGTATGAGAAACCTCATCACACAGTTACTATAATTGGCAACCTTTCTGTGTGTGTATGTGTGTGCGCGTGTGCGGACGCCACGAGAAAAGTTACTGAAAAATAACCGTGGAAACAGTACTCTCATGCTCAGCTGCTGCATTTATCTTCTTGACAAGCAATTTGCTCTAAATATGTTTTCTTGGTTGGTGGCCAGAAACTTGTAGGTAGATGTTTTCCGAAAGTAATTTATTTGGACCAACATTACCTCAGTGGGTGCCTTGATGCCTACATACTGGTTATCTTGGGAACATTTCTTAAACATAATGAGATAATTGATATCTATTTAATAAACTGTAGCTTTACACATGGATGTACAGAAGCTTGGCGTAGTTTTACATGGGATACTGTACAGGCTCTATATATCCATCAGTCCACCACTTCTATGCAGACTGAAATACCATATCTCAACTATTGGATGGATTTTGTACAGACACATGGTCCTTAGAGGATTATGACTTTGGTGATCCTCTGACTTTTCCTCTAGCACCACCGTTAAGTTCTCAATCTTGGTTTTAGAGAAATGCCTTAACAACTGAAACTCATGGTGTCCTGAGGATGATTTCCATGAAATGTTGTGCAGACATGCATTTCCCATCAGGCTGAATTTTAACAACTGTGGTGATTCCTTGACTTTCCATCTGGCCAAAGTTGTAATTTGTCCAATACTGTGGTTTATGAATAAATACCTGCAAAACGAATGACATGTGCATCACCCTCAGCTGTACTTGAGTTTAGTTAGCATGCTATGCTGAATTTGATGGTGAACACACCTAATATCAGCATGTAAGCAATGTGAGCTAAATGCTGTTGTTAGCATTTGTTAGTGTTTGTTAGGGGGAGGTGACATGTTTTGGTGGAACACTTGCACATGGGGAGGTGAGCCCTGCCATTAAGACGGGTAAAATCCCTGCAAAAGAAAAGGCAGTAGCTGCTGGCTTGTTTATGTTTGTATTGTTTATGACCAGGTGCTAACTTGCCATTTTCAGTGTGGCCAAGTGCAATATCCAAATTGCAGAGCCAAATCGCAATTATTTGATAAATAAAAAGTGTGAGAAGAAACAGCATTATAATGATGTACTGTAGTGCTGCAGAGATGTCCTGACCTATAAATCTTGTTCTCCAGATGTTTGTTTGGCACAGACCCCAACAAATGTCACATCATCAGGATTTAGTTTTTTTGTCAGTAAAAATGAACATTCTGATGCAAGAATGACCATTCCCACTAATCATATTGCATGTCAAAATTAGCGCAATATGACTTTATTACTATGTCATGCAGCCCTGGTGGTTTTTGTTATATTGTCTGCAGTTTTTTGACTGCACTTCACAGAAACCACATAGAAGATTCTTCTGTACCATGATGTCTTCTTCAGTTGAGTTTGTGTTGAGGAACTTGGAGTTTCTGCAGGTGGCACTCATTTCTTCATCTGTTCAACCATGAAGTCTGTCAGCACTCGAGATAACAACTCAGTTAATTTGCTGCACGACGCTACAGTCACCATTTGCTGTGTGACTGAGTTGGTCGAGTGCACACACACACACACACACACACACACACACACACACACACAGAGTGATATGACAGGTTCTGTTGACACAAAACTGTGGTATGATAATGACATGTATTGAGGTCAGCTGGTCCCCCTCCCCAGTAGCACATACTTATAGACACATTATCCACGGTGAAGTACATCCACTCTGAACCCACAAGAATCACAGCTATAGATTAAGACGCTCTAAATCTACTGTATTATTATAAGGAGAGTATGTTAATAATAATAATAATAATAATAATAGATTTTATTTATAATGCACTTTACATTTGAAAGCAAATCTCAAAGTGCATAATACAGAGAACACTAAACAATAAACATGTTCTCTATTATCCAGTTGTGATCCAGCACAGAGCTGTCGGTGGATGCTTTTTAAAGATTAAACTGGTTTTGTCTGTGCTAACACGCTTCTTGTTTGAAGCAGATGCTCATCACCCTTGTGGTATGCATTATGTGCTTCTGTAATTGCTGTCTGACTGATGTTATTGCAGTCCTTACTGTGTGTTCTGCGGGGATCCCAGGAAACCTATCTCTACACCTCCACAATGAGCTGGCCCTTATTCAATTTAGCCCATTCTCATTTGATTGCACAGTGTGGTTCTGTGAAAGCGACCCCACAGGTCCGGAGGCATTGACAAGTGTCTCTGCATGAGATGGATTACAGATGCCACATCTGATGACATGCTGTTTCCTCATCCTGGCTTTTCACAAGCGCACCTGTTCCTGTTAGCAATTATTGACAGGCTCGGCTAGGATACCAAAGACAGTTAGTAAGCTCCACACTCGAACATTCAATATGCAGACCTAAAGGTGGGGACAGGTTAAGTGATTCTCAGAAAATGCTTCTAACAATCTGAAATCAATCGCTGCTTTGCCTGTTGCTTTGAAAGACGAGCAGGAGAGGGAGGCAGTGATCTTGCTTATAGCGTGTCGCTTTAAGTTTTAGGTCAGGTTCTCATACAAGCTATTAATTCACTGACACATTTTATCAGTTTGTAGGGTAAAAAACATTAAATGGTGCAGAGTGGAAATAGAAAATTACTTTTCCTTCCAGCGTTTTTAGATTTATCTGCCCTGTGTGGAAGGCATCGGCCTGCTCTTTGTCTCTGCCATCTCTAATATATGTTCCATTCAGTTTTTTTGCTGTAATTCAGACACAAGTTAAACTGGCTTTTGTCATTTTGAGAAGCACCAAACTGACCTCCTGTCCAGCCAGGGTTTGGCATGAGGCTCTGTGGACACATGGCAGAGCAGCACTCTGATCTGATGAGAAGGGCAGGCCGAACAGACAGTGTTGACAGATTGGGCGGTTATCCGACCAGTTGGGCTGTTTTGGATCGCTTTGTGCGCGTGTGGGGGTGGGATGGGGGGTGGACAGAATTTAGGCTGTTTTACCATGTGTTGGGCTGGTTACTAAATACATTAAAAATGACAGTATATTAAAAATATATTCATAAATTGTACTCCTTTAGTTATACAAACCAAAGGTGGATATTTCATGCCATGGTTGGTGGCGACAGTGAGTCTGTGCGCATGTGGTGAGTGAACAAAATGAACTGGGTTACTTCCTCTCATCAGTACAAATTCTGCTGCAACTATGTTCTCCACCACCCTACCTTGTTCTCCTTCTTTGCTGTCTACCTGTTCTTCTGTTCCCTGTTACAAAGTTTCAGAGCGACAGAGACACAGTGTCCCCATACCTATATTAAAAACAGTCAGTGTCCTGCCTGAGACGCATGGCACGAGCAGAGAGGGAGACACACTGTGCTGCTGTCAGAGTACTGCTGATTATCTCACCTCACATACTACGAAGCCACAAGGCCACACCCCCTACAGTGGTTGTCATGTGCACTCCTTAAACCATCCTCCTCCTCAGCCCTGTGCCACTTTTTAGCATTTCTCAAAATTATGCAGTTGGGCGGCTTAGACCTGGGGGTGAAGTGACACTCAAAGACAGAGGGCAGAAATGGAAAAAAAAATTATAGCTGCATTGCAGCCTCCTGTCTACTTTCTAGCACACCTGAATTGTTGTTTTATTATGATGTCATATTGAAAAATTGTGATGAATAATAATACTGTTGGTGAATGCATTTGTAGTGTTTATTACAGGTAATATTTGGGTGTTTTCTAATCAGTTTGGGTGGATTTTGAGCAAGTATTTGGTCGGAAAACATCAAACCAACCTGGCATCACTGCGAGCAGAGACAAAATATACTGCCATAGCTGAATGGCACAAGGCCATACTACCTCATGGCCAGAGATGATCAGCTGTGGCATTTAGTCTGCTTTGCCGGCTTAGTAAAGGGACAAAGAATTGGGCCCCTGCAGAGGCTCAGCCCAGCCGGGCAGCAACACAACTAGCCAGCGAGGGAAAGCAGAGTGCAACCACTGAGCAAGCAAGCATCACCAATTATCTCCACCTCTGCGCTTGTAGCAGGAATCCATTTCAGCACCATTACCTCTGGGCAGCCATGGGCTGACAGTCTCTCCCGTCAGGGCGATAGTTCTAAATTGGCTCCCACCCCTCTCCTCCTCCTGAGATTGAAAAGAGATTATTAAAGACATTCATCATAGAGGAGGCCTGAGCCTGTCTGGAAAATGGTGAGAAATGGTGGCGCAATTGAGAAGGCCTGAAGAAAGAGGAAAAAGGGACGGAGCAGAGAAAAGATGATATAGTGATATGTCTGTGTACTGAAGGCTTGGTGCTCCTCCCTGGTACCAGACAGGGTGGTCCCTTGGGTGTCCTATGAGCCGACTCGGCTGTAGCAGCAGGCAGGGTGTGGGGCCCAAGTCTGGAGGAACGCATGCGCACAGTGGGCCACCCAGTCATGGCTAAAACCCTACATATCGGATGCGGCGCTAATGATACCCCTAGAGACCCAAACAGTCTGGCTCCAGCATGACAGGATGCACCGTACAGTATATTATCCCTGTCTGATCCAAGCCAGAGACTTGGGGAAAGACTGTATAGGTAGGACAAGTTGAAGGTCTCCTCTGCTCAGACATCAAATTAGATCATAATGGCTTGGAATATTAAAGACTTATGGTTGAGAAATCTTTGCAGCCATGAATACAAGTGGGTTTAATGTGGTGGGAAGTACATTATTATACACAGCACAGTGGAGAAGACCAGGGTTGAAATGCTGGATGCTGCTCCTGTTGCATGTTCTAGAAGACTAACGAGCCCTCATTTTCAGTTCAGATGAATTTTAAATTGCGCTTTAGATTAAGGTCTTACATTACAGAGAATCCAGCGGGCCTGACTTCATTTAATTTCTGTCAAACCGCTGCCACTCGCTTGCCAATCCTGATCTCTTGCACTCCTCCCATGCACAGACTAACAGAGGTGTTATCGATGCAGTTATGTAACCACCTGAATATTGATGAACATTAGAGCAACAGTATGCCCATATGAATACATGCTTCAGTATGTGAGAGCTGTCTTCATGATACAGATTGCATGCATATCAGGGGATGATTAAATTAGGATATAAATAGATACAGGAGCATTGCAAACTGTGAAACTGTAAATAACAGCAGCCATGGCCAGAAGGTTAAATTAGAATACATTTTCCCTGATACAAAATGTGTGCATAACTCTGTGTGTGTGTGTGTGTGTGTGTGTGTGTGTGTGTGTGTGTATGTACTCTACTACAGTGGTGGAAGAAGTACTCAGATCATTTGGTAAATATAGTAATAGTAGTAAGAATAAGTATAAGTAGTGTAGCAATACTCTGTTACAAATAAAAGTTCTGCATTCAAAATTATAATTAAAGTAAAAGTACAACAGTATGAGCATCAAAATATACTTAAAGTAAAAGCACTCAATATTATTATATTCTTGCATTATAATTATTGATCATTCCATATATGTATCACTTTAATATTACAGTTGGTAAAGGTGGAGCTAAATTTAATGACTTTATATACTGCTAGATAACTTTATCTATAATATTTAATAATTTATTTGTTGATAATATTTTGTATTATTAATTTGCACACTGAACTAAAGCTGTCAGATAAATAGAGTGGGGTACAAATTACAATTTTTCCCCCTGACATGTAGTAGAGTAGAAGTATAAAGTTGCATAAAAAGCGAATAGTCAAGGTAAGTACAAGTACGTCAAAATTGTACTTTAGTACACTGTTTTGCTATGCGTGAGACCAATCCTAAAGTAGCATAGAGACAAGGAAAAGGAAAGAAAAAATATCGCCATATTACTGCATTAAAACCAACAAGTTGAACTAGACTTTTTGATTTATTCAATGTATTTGCATTGTAACTTAATTTAAAGGAATATTTCCAAATTTTGGGAGATATGCTTATTCACTTTTTCATGGAGAGTTTGGTTGAGAAGCTCAGTTCCATTTATGGAGCTGTAGCCAGGAGATAATTACCTTAGGAGTCTTGCTGAGTAATGGATTCCAGTGATTTTATCAATATATTTTGAATAGAAAGAGACTTCAGGTGTGGCATTATCAATAAAAACATGTATACACATTAATTAAACTTAACAACTTGGTGTTGTTATGTGTTGAATACTGTATCTCTAAAGGAGTAATTTGATATTTTAAGAACTTTTATTTATTTATGTATTTTTTTTACAGATCCAGGTGGCGGCTAGCTTAGCATAAAGACTTAGCTTAGCATAAAGAGCCAGCCTGACTCTGTCCAGAATTAAAAAATCTGCCTACCAACACTTTTCATCAAACCGACTGAAATCATTATTGAATCAGAAATTCCAACTTGACTGTTTACATGGAGGCTAAATAAAGTCATCTGAGTAAACATATTGTGGATGTTGTGGAGCAGGTCTCACTCGCACAGCAGTCTCTTATCTCCCAATGTTTGGCCATTCAGAGTCCCATATTATCTGTTTCATTTTACCCACCTTACATTAGGAGTAGCTGTAGCATGGCTCTCATCCCTGCTCACCTCCATTTCTCCTGGGGCAGTCTGTGGCGGTGTGGCCAGCTGGTCAGACTGCATGTGCAAAAGACGCAAATGCATTTGTTGATCGTCTCAGAGTCCGCTGCTCTTTAATCCAAACTCGATTCTTCATTTTCCAATGACTAAGAGTGTATTTCTGTCATAGGTGATGTGTGTCTCAACAATAAAGCTGAAAAAACAACAGTTTTAAAAGAGGAAAGTAGCTACTAGCTGCTGTATCTACATGCGCAGCCGTTGCCATAGCAATTAGTAGCATGGATCAAATCACCTAACTCATTGCAAAAAGCGAATAAGCGTGTTTTTCAAAAATATTGAGCAAATGTGTCATATTATTGAGATTAAAACAATGTAATTGTATGCTGTCAGACATTTTTCAAATATGTATGTTGACTTAATTAAAAACTGCATCTTTTCTTGCTATTATTCACCAAGAGAAAGTCTCAGTCTTGTCTTAGAGACCCCTGTTTTGTTAATGAGAGATATTGATAAGATTACCGTAATCCATTACTCAACAAGCCCATCCATTAGTCTGTGTGTCTGTGTGTCAGCTACCATGTGCTCTGTTGGATCAATGCTCTCCTACGACCACTGACCTGGAAAAAGCTGAAAAAGCTTTGCCTGCTCTGCTATCAATAGACAGTCTAATTAAGAACAGCACCCTCGGAGTAAGCTCTGCTTAACTAGCCAAGACACTTGCTCGGATTGTGCTAGAATTCCCTCTCATTAAACCCAAACCTGGAGCCGAACTGCAGATTAACAGCAAACGAGCTGTGAGTTTCACTCTCTTTGACTTTGGCCTCACAATGTCTCGGCCTAAGAAGATATTGTGGTGTTTGTGGGCAAATATTACAAATATCTGTTGTAGTTTTGTTAGACTGGCCTCACAGAGGGCGTCTCCATAATTCTCTGCATTAAATTTTAAGTCATAGATGTCCTTGCCTGACACAGCGGGGGGTTACGCTGGCACTAAAGGAGGCCATCTGTTCAGCCTAGAGTGAAATGTATTGGATCTCTTCTAGGTCAGGCTTGCACAATAATGACACAGGATTGGGGTAGAACTCTTTAAAATCAGGTTTGTCCACAGATTATCTGCCAGTTGCAACAATTAGTGAAAGAGCACCTCCATGCAGACAGGAGAACTCAAGCCGATGGATGGGATGAGCGGCATGGCCTGCTTCCCCTCACAGAGAGGCAGAGCAATGCGTGGACAGCCACTGCCAAAATCTTGGGCCTTTTCTGGAGCTCCCTGCCCCATGCTTAACGGCGATCAGGTGTGGCTTGAGGAGCTGATAGGCCCCTTATCTTCCCAGTCCTCCCCCAGCCATCAGTCCAGCCCCAGTGCCCCCAGCAACAGCCCAGGAGGCAGCAGGAGCAGCAGTGGGAGCCTGTGCAGCTGGAGCTCAGGAGCGACCTGTGTCTTGCACAACTCCATCAAGAGGCAAAGCCAGGAAGCCTTTCAAACGCAACTTAGAGAGGAGAGGAGATTGGGGAAGGTTGGAGGGGACAACAAACTGCACGCATGGCCAGAGACGGGTGGGCTGGGTCAGGGGAGGGGCTCGGCACAGACCCACGCCAGCACTACAAGTGTAAAACTACAGTGGCTGCTGGAGGAAAAGGTGGAAGCCAAACTGAAGTTTTCTCAGTTCTTGGATGAGGTGACATCTAATGTGCTTGACCCAAACAGTCTGCAAGCGTTTGGGAAACCAGCCTGTCCCTCCAGCTTCACCAATACAGTCCCAGCTCAGCCTCAGGACAAGATTCAAGAGGTGACACAGTGGAGCTCCATGCTATCCTGCTCAATGGCCCAAGAGCAGGACTCCTTACTCAAGCAGAAGACGTCACAAGAAGAGCAGACTCCCCCTGACCTGGCACAGAAAACCTATCAGGAGACGGACATTGACATCGTGAGGAGGGATAATGACGAGCTTCAAGACCTGGAGATAAAAGTCGAGACGCCACCACAGCTGGAGATAGACGAGACAAACGTGATCCCACCTCCTCCGGAGTTCTCTCTGGGGTTTGAAATGAAGAGTTCCCTTCGGGAGTTTCACTGCGACTTCCCCCGATACCCCCACAGATCTGCCTCTCTGCCCAGGGGCATCAACATGGTGAGTGATGAAAGTCGTCCCAGTCTTTAATCAAAGCCAGGCCTCGGAACATATGTTGTGATTGGAGCGGAAATTGTTCCTCACACAGTTTGAAGTGATGTCTGAATAAATGGAGTCTTTGGATGATTTAAGTGAGCTGTTCTTGATTTTTCTAGGGCTCTCCTGCTCTATTATTCAGAGTGTAAAGAGGTACAGGAAGAGATGGGCAAGTCATTGTTACAACAAGTTCTTCGTCAAACGCACTCTACGGGGTTTTCTTTTTCTTTTTTTCCATTTTTTCCTCTCTCTTTGCTTTTTTTTTGTAACAACAGCGTACAGGAAATAATCCATGCAGCAGTAACATAACTGAATCAAAAGATATATATAGCAAAAAATATGAATGAAAATATGAAAGAAAACTTAGTCTTTATTGTCCCTAGAGGGACGTTTGATTTCACAATCTGCTCCTGTTCATGTCTCACAAGAAAAACAAACAAATACTTAAGTTATAGTGCTTTTATCCAGAAAATCTGCTGTTCTCCCATTTACTTGAATTTCTTTACAGGTCAGTCTTGTCCTGTCCAATATGGCAGAGACATGATTTGAAGGATCTACATATATCTAGTTTAAACCTCTTCTAATGATCATGTCACATTGATCACTATAAGCAAATGTTTACTTTAACCGAATTCTTTGTTTTTCTTATTTCTCATGCAGATTATTATATAATTGACATTTGTATATTCATTACATAAATATAAAGTAATTAAATGAGACAGCTTTAATATTTTTCCCTCACCAAGGGCCTGCTCAATGGGACGTTATGAGACTTTTCTGTCTCCATCACTAGCAGACTGTTTCAGTAGACTTCACAAGGTCACCTGATGAACACCAGGTTTCGCTGCTGCATCTCGGCTTGTTTTTGGGAGTCAGGCTTCAAGGAGACCACATTTTTCATTTAGAGAAAAGTAACTTTTTCCCATTTCAATGTGCACCCACCACCAGCCTCAGGTAGCCAGCCAAGTGTTACCGTGAGGCAAAGTATCATGGGAGTTAAGTAAAAGAAAAAAAGAAAAAAAACAGTTGTAATTACTGTAGTTTTAGAATTGTTTTCCATATGCTGTTATAAGGGATGTTCCTGGTAACTAATTTTCCAATTTTGCACATTTTAATGTAAGAAAACACTCAGAAAACAGGTAAAATTAAGCACAAGTTATTAATAGATAATGTTAATTACTGTGTGTATTAAGAACCATTTGAAACCGTTAATCACAGTCCACAATCGCCAAATTGTATTTTAAATGCTGCTGAAATGTGTTCCAGTTTGCGCCCTGCAATATGAGCATGACACACACATGACAACAAGTCACTAAATACTTCAAGTTGTTAGGTTTCTATATACACATCCAACAGACAGGGAGCAGCATTACAATATATTTTGAGTTGCATTTATGGCCACCTGACGAGTGTGTTAAGCTGTGTTTCGGTCTCTACCAACTATTTAGCTACTAAAATGCTCCATCATGTTCACCAGCTAGTTGCTAACTGTCTGTCTATACTATCTGTTGCTGAGAAGGTAGCCTACAGCGGGTTTAGGACCGCAGCTGCACATTTTCTCTCTCTGTAAAAGAGAATAAACTTATCCTAGAAAAGAAACGCAGAGTGTCTTGGGTTCTCTTAACTGATATATCTGGTCAATTGTCCATCAGTGCAATTCTTCTACACTTTATACCTTTTGATGACAAAAATATACATCACGTGAACTCTTGTGCACGTGGAAGGTATAATTCTGGCTTTAGCAAAGAGCTGGTGAACATAATGGGGTGTTTAGCAGGGTAAAGGGTCCAAAAGAGACCATGTTGCTCCGTAAGTACTGGGTCTGTAAATAGGCAATTGTTTGCCAACAAGTTCTCCATATCAACTTAAAAGATGATGTTATGTCTTTATTGTGTTTACAGAAGGGCTGAAACTAATGGCCATCTTGATAGTTGATTAGTCATCAATTATTGAAACGAAATGTGAATTGCCTAATTACATAATGGCTCTTATTTCGCTACCAGCTTTAAAATTTAGCTTGAGGTTGTTTTAGCCATGTGCTAACTAACAATAAAGACAATAAAGATGAATACTTCATTCAAAAATATGTCTTTTATTATTATTGTCCCTTCATTTCTATTGAAAATAGACAAAATATTTCAAAGAAAGCATTACCCTATTTATAGTTGGTTATTTCTTATTCCACCATTTTATTACTGCTTTATTGGCTACCTCATTTTACTGTTAAGTCACAAACTACTTTAATCAGCTCGCCTCTCTTTTCACTTCTGTTCTCTTCCCTCCACACTCACGTACACCTCTGTTACAGCACACACCGTGGGGCTCGACCCGGCGCACCTCTGTTTTTCTCTCCCTGTACAGTCTGTCTGATCTGTTCACTTTCTTCATCAGCAGGATGTTTTATTAGGTCAGCCAAAAAAATGCAACTCATGTTTTGAATTTTTTCACCTGAGTTTGTGAGAGACAAAGAAATAGAGAGGATCGTGCCTAGAAAGGAACCCCAGACCTGCGAAAGATTGTGAGAGTGATCAGTACAAATCTTGCAAGATATCTGCAAATCAAAGCTTCTCATCTAGACATGACAGTGAGAGAAAATAGAAAATCAATTTGTGCTGGCCCATGTTTTGATTGTGTCTGGTCACCAACACTAAATGAATATATGGCTTTGGCACTGACATTCAAGCCATATTTTTTGTTCTTGATTTTGCACAAGTGTAGACAGAGGTGTTTTGGCTTTTAACTGCAAGCTAGCTAACAAGTTATCTTACTGAAGTGAGTCCGAGTCTGCATCATCCACATGTCCAACATGTCTCCTCTTCAAATGTTTGTGCATTACTGATGTGCCCCCATGATAAACAAAGTTTGCCGGACAAACCTTGCAGGTAATCCTTTTCTTTGCTGCGTTGAGGGTGAAATGCTCCCAGAATTTAGCCATTTTGCTATGGTTTGTTCATTTGTCGCTTCTCAGTCGCTTTTGCACATGTGCACCTCTCAATAGGGATGGGAAGGAACTGGAAGATGGCTCACGCGCTACTTCCATCAGCTCAAGAAAACCAATGTTTAGTTTCAGCTACGCAGTGTTAAAAACACGTGTAATGACATAATGAAGAAATTGTCTACAATTAAATTAATCAGTAACTAATTCTGTCATTGATATTAGTCGACTACATCGGCTAATTGTTGCACCCCTAGTACAAACATATTCTGATTCTTCCTTCTTAGTGACAAAAACAAATTTTCACTTGGTGTGTGAGTTATTCCCCTGAGCCACACAGACAAGCCACTCAGCTGATCCATGAGTTCAGATGGATGACGATGAAGATGATGTGTGATGTGAGTGTGCACAGGAGTGTGCGCCGGTGCTTCATGCTGACCAGTGAACAGGCTTTTTATGGGTGTGCTCATTAGCATTCTACCCATCAGCAGCTCCTCCACACAATCTCAACTGAACAATGCAGTCATTTACTGACTCAGCCCACTCACCAGCATTTATTGTGTGACATCCATCATTTACTCTGCTTGAGACATAACCTCGCTAAAATGGCTGTGGATGCAGAGAACCTGTTTAAACAACTGTTTTTCTTCAGGAATAGCAACCAGTGGTTTCCTCACACTTATGGCAGCAGTGTGCATGTCGCAGGGAGACAGGCCTGAAGGCTCAATTAGCAATTACTGCATCAGAAGTGAATGTATTTGCAGTCTCAGCATGACATTCATCTCAGTGGTGGATGATGATCCATGCGGCTACTCTCCTCTTATTTTAAAAATGTGCTATTTCAGTCTCTAAGAAAGATAAAATCATATTTTTTAGCTCAAGCATCACTATGTTTTGCATTCCCTGGATATTCCCTGATTGCACTGTTCACAAAGATTTCTAATTTGCAGTCTGTCAGTGTTTCTTTCTGAATCCAAAACATACTTGACAGATCTCCGAAAGCGGCAGTGCTGTCATTTAATAATAAAGGAGAAGATCACATTGCCTTAATTTATTGTCTGATTAAAATTCAGCCTTTGCCGTCACCTTAGCAACTGCTTGAAAAAAGGTGGGTGGTGTGGGGGCTGAGAGGCAGGCATGTGAGCCTGTTGGTGTTCTTCTCAGTGTAGTGTGTATGTGTGTCGCTACCAAAGTTTCATCTCCTCACACGAGTCCTTGTACTTGTGCGAGCGAAACATTCTTCACAGGCACACACGGCCTTCTGCTGTGCGCTCACTGAAGATGATGCACGCTTGATTCGATAAGCATCCCCGCAGATTGCTTTTGTGTGTATTCTATTGGTTATGCTCCCCACCGACCCTGTACCTGTTTGCATGAAACCACTTAGGCTAAGGTTGCAAATGAGTTGCATAAAATCACCATAAGGATTTCCTTAGGATGTTGTAAGGGAAAACCCTTTCTCTTGAATATTTAAATGTTTGCCTTCTGCATTAAAATGTCTAAAAACGCTAGACATTTGTCATTTGTCATTGTGTTGAATGGTGTACTTACATCATCCCAAATGTTTCCATTAATGTTCAAACCCAGAGCAATGCGTAATTTATTCAAGCTAACTGTGTTTCCAGCTAGCTAGCTGCTAGTTGCAATGACTTTTGGGAAAACACGAATTCATCGGATGCGTCAGAAAGTGAGAAAGGAAATAATCGAACTTGACTAAATGTAATGTGAATAAAACTTTAACATTACCTCTTCCATGAACATTTCTGCCTGATTCTTGTCAGATAGATTTTCATCATTAAGGGTGGTTGTTTAAAAGTGAAGATAAAAACCCTCACCACTTCATGACGTCATCAAACTACATTTTTTGTTTTAATGTGAGGGAGACCTCTAGCAACAGAAATCGCATATTGGGCATTTAAATATTTAAGTATTTTCTGAAAAATTTAAGGGACCCATTACAGTCTCCTAAAAGGGAAATTGTTTTTGGAACATTAGACAATAGTTAAATTTATGGTGATTGAAGAAAATAAGGAGATACCAAGACACAGTTTTGTGGACAGGAAACACCCACTTAACACTATGAGCAAAGCTAGCAACTTGTTAAATGAGCATAGAGTTGACCTTAGCACTGGCAACTTTGTAGCTAGCAAGCCAAACATTAACTCTGTATCATATATTAACATTATATTTATCTCTTTATTGAAACTCACCAGTTTTTTCCGATTTCTTTCAATGTGTGTCTCCTCTCTTGCCGTCACAACAGTATTTTCAGATTTCATTACTTTATAGACAGCAGTGGGTTTTGTTAGTTAGCGTAGACTTGCTGCTTGCCACATCTTCAACTCACGGTTATTTGTTATGGTTTATTACGTGTTGTGCTTTCCATATTCTTTGAGGTGTACAACATGCTCATCTACTTTTTCTTTTTGTTTCTCTTTATTGTCCATTTTGGAGAAGCCAACTAACATTGACAATAATCCTGTCAAGTAATATTAAAGAATGATGTGAGGGAAGTGTAACCATGGTAACTGAAGTGCCCATGTGCTGTATTATGACAGCAGCTGCTAAATGTTAGATACGAGCAGAGCATTCTCTCCATACTCTGCGTTCATTTCGTCTTTTTTTATCGTATTTGTGCACGTTTTCCTAAAAGTTTGCTGGTACAGATGACACGGTGTGTTACCACCAGAAGTTATGGGGGCAGTGTAGCAGTGTCACCAGTAGTTCAAGCAAAACATGAGCACAGGACATAAAGAAGTTTTGAAAATACCAGAGTATTGAAAATGACGTCATCAAGTAGTTAGTGAAAAGAATTCTCCATCCATGTGCCGCAGTGTATTTAATGGCAGCACAGACTACCGCCCTCTGCAACGGCTTTTCTTCTTCTTTGGAGTAACTTTTGACTGTGAGCAGTGCCCTCTAGTGGATGTATTGTTTTAACATCCATGCCAGCGTAAAGGACACATGGACATACAGTGATCATTATGGATGTATCTATTTTTGTACGTAAAGGTGGCATAAATAAGCCTTTAATCTAAACACTTAGGTAATGAGACAACCTAAGGGGCTTTATGCAATGCTCCTAAGTGAACTCCTTAGCTTAGAGAAATATTATTGCTTATGTGACAAACTTAAGTTTAAAACTGGAGATCAAATAATCTCTTTGCAATGATTGCTTCCCTCATTAATGAAACAAGTGAACATGCACGAATCCCTCCCCTTAACTCCTGATGATCACTTGCCAGCATTCACCAAATCATGAAACACGATCACACGGCAGCGTTGATGCCACACTTGATCAGGCCTGCACCCTAAATCTGAATGAGGATGAGAATACTGGGGGAATATTCTCAAGATGATGCATAATTCATCGCCTTCAGAAAAAGGGCCAGCAGCAGACGCGTAAAAAACGTATTCTCCCTAACAGCCGGGGACTTGAGATGTAAGATTCAACAGATTGAACCACCTGTTCCCCCTCACCTCCCCCCACTTATCCCCATCCTTTCTCTATCTCTTCTCTCCCTCCTCCTCCTCTTTGTCTCTCTCTGTTTCTGCTCCCTCTTTCTCCGATTCAGCACCTCGACAAGGATATTGAGTTGCTGCCAGTATCCCTCATGGGGGGGCTTGCCATGTATCTGCAGTCTGGCTGCAATGGAGGTTTCCACTCTCCCTCCACACTCCCTCCCCTCTTTTCTTTCCTTTCCTCTTTCTCACTCTCTCCTCTCACACTCTTTTGGTATGATACGATTGTTCCCTTCTCACCTCAAGTAAGCGCAGATGTAGACAGCCAGGTGCAGCCTGATGAGTGTTGCTCATGAGCAGAGATGGAGGAGTGGTGGAGGAGGGGGGGAAGAAACATAAACAAAAACAGAGGGAAACAGAGAGCGTGCCTGCTGAATATGTATGTTTCATGTCTTTTTTTTCTCCCCCCGATGAGTGTGGGTGCTGCAGCGATGCTCTACTTGGCAGCAGCTCCGAGGGCCAGTTTGATGGGTCCCCTCCACTAACTTGCTGTCATTTCCTTTAGGTGCCTGATGAAGAGATGAACGGCATAGACACCATCAGGTAAGCTCTTTCTCCACCTCTCTTTCTCTCTCTGCACATATCTCTCCCTCTCTGCTCCATCAGCACGCCCCCGCGTTCTCCCTGTCTTCTTCCTTTAAGCTCCTTCCCTCCCACTCTTCCTCTCTGTCTTTCCACTCCTGCACAGTCTCTCTGTCTTCCCTCCTGGCTCAGCTGCTGTTGCTGCTGTTTGGAGTGGCGTGGTGGTTGTTGGAGGCAGCGGCGGCGGCGGCGGCGGTGGTGGTGGGGTGGTGTGCATGTGTTTGGGGTTTCTCTGAGCTTTAAGGGAGAGCTGGGTAAGCCAATCCAGATAGCATATAGAGAGAGGGGGGTTTTCTCCATTCTCCCGGCGAGGCTCCGGCAGCAGGATTTTATCTCTCCGTCTCCAGGATGAAGCTCTGTGCAAGCGGAAGGTACTGCTGTTTCAACGTTTGCATCTTTTTGATTTGGATTACAAAGCTGCCTCTGTGAATCTGTGTGAATGTGTGTGTGTGTGTGTGTTTATATGCTCATCTGTATGTGATGTGGCTGCACTTACAGTGTCAGTTCGTGCTCTCTCTGTATTGATGCAGTGCTGTTAGGAATGATTTTCTGATAGTTTGTCAAAGATAAAAGGGTGTTTTTCTGTTTGTGCAGAACAAGGCTGATGGTTCATGTTGTACGCAGGGAATCTCTTGGCTTGAACATTCACTGCAGCGAATGTGGCGTTACTGTAAAACCTTTTTCTCTTAGAGATCAATGAAGAGGGATTTTAAATTAGTCTTAAGTGTGTTAAGGTAGTAATATCCATCCTCGATGCTCATATATATATATGTATATATCTGCTTCTGCATGATTTCAGACAGTCACCTGTCGGAATGCACCTATAACACTGATTAATTACTCTGCATGATAGTGCTGTTATACCAATATGAACAACTAAGCAATTATAGCTCCAATTAGGAGGCTGCAAATGATGGTTATTTTAATTTCATTATTTTCATTTTCAATTGATCTGCAGATTATTTTCACAATTAATTGATTGATTCTTTAATCTATAAATAGTCAAAAAAAGAGTGAAAATGGCTTAAAGAGCCCAAAGTCACATTTTCAGATTGCTTCATTTGTCCAACCAATAGTTCAAAACCCAAAGAATCTTCATTTATAAATCGCAAAGAAGAGCAGCAAATTCTCACATTTAAAAAACTGGAACTAGCAAGTATTAGACACATTAGCTTGAATTCTGTGATATATTTACTGTAATAAATCACAAGATGACACTGATGTCATCAGAGATTAAAGAAACATGTTAAATTGAAATAGTTTTTTCTCTGACAACAACAGCTGTGGTGTCCTCCTTTGAAATTTCTATTTTGGGCTGGAATAACTGTTTCCGTTTGCCCATTTCACGTTAATTACAGCTCAAATTAATGCTGAATGTTCACCAAATGAGTAAGTGTCTGTTTATAAGTTGTAAAAAAAATCATGAGTAATTTTTTAGAAGGAGTAGATGTTTAGAGCGGTTAAATAGAGCAATATGTTAATGGAGTCTGGCGGGCAGTGAAGCAGGCAGTCACTGAACTCAAACTTAAAGTGTAGGACTCATTGTCGCTAGGTGGAGTAAACAACTTGCTTCAACTATAGATTGTGCATTAAATTGAATTTCCACCTATTTCATATACAGTCAGTTTCTCCAACTCTCAATTTGGACTGCAGTGCTCATTTTTGCTCACGCAATTGCTACATATTGCTCCTTTAATCGAATCTCTAAATAATTGGCAAGCCATTTTCTTTCAATGAACTAAATGATTAATCGACTAATTGTTGCAGCTCTAGCGACATTTAATTGCTTTTTACACATTTAAATTATCCCGGCGGTCTCAAATGTGCACACAAAGCCGAGGTGAAAGCTGAACCGATGCCTTCACATGCCTGCATAAACAGATTTTAATGAGCTCATTACAAAATCACAAGTGCTCCCCCACTTTTCTGATTAAAGTTGCATTACACAGGAATTAAAGCAGCAAAGCAAACATGACGAGCTGCAGGAAAGAATCTGCTTTCTCCCCCCGTCTCTCCTTTCTACCTCACTGTCCTACACTCTACAGTATGCATGTTTTAATTGATACTATTACTAATGAACCGTTATTAATCCGGCGCAGATGGAAATAGATCATGAGCTTTCCCTTTTGTGTTCGATTACCGATGGTATTATTACGATTTCAGGCAGATTACAGTCTAAAAGCCGTTTAACCAGCCGATGAGGGGTAATTAATCTGACGGGGTGTTTCTCCAATATCAGACATCAATTGTCCTCACCTCTGTGTCACAGCTTTAATTGAATTATAGCAGCTCTGCCGAGATAAGAGGGGGTACTCCTCTGCCTTTTTCCTCCTCCTTGCTCATCGCTGAATAGGAAACAAGGTCACCTGTGGCCTCTGAAGGAGCTGTGACGAGGTTAAACAGGAAGCCGGATCTCTACCTGAGAGTCCTGACCCTGCCTCTATATCCCACCCACCCCACCCCCACACCTCATCTCCAAGACGCCTTCCAGTCTAAGTGATGAAATGTCCTGAAATCTCTCCTCTCCCCTCCCTTTCTCTCTTTCTCTTTCGCAATTTCTGTCCCTCCCTCGGCCGGGCTCCTGCGTCGGGGGCCCTGTGGCAGAGATAGAGATGTAAATTTTACATGCAGGCACTCTGGAGCAGGGAGGATCAGTGCAGGGCAGACCTCTTGCTTGGATAAAGTTTTTAAAGTGTTGTCAGAGTGTTCAAGCAAATGTCAAACAACTTCTGCTGAAAACAGTTTAAGTAGTTTTATTTTGAAAATGAGGTTGACACCACTTGAGAAAAAGAAAGTGACAGCTGCTCCTCCAGGATGATTGACAGCACCCAAAATTGAATTCTGCTTTCTGAAAGAGTGATGATGAAATGGTGACCTTGGGTGGCAAGAAAACAAAAGTTTGACATAGTTTTTTGGGTTTGGATGTAAATTTAGAATAATCTGTACTCAGTGTTCTTCATTTAAACAACCATTATTATTCAGAAACAAAAGGCAAATTTTATTAAATATCAGCAACATGAAGAGGAAGCACAGTATCAAATGGCACCATTGCAATTTGCCAGTAAATATTTACAAATTAAATATCATCATTGGTTCTGAATTTGACAAAACAGCTCACCTCAACATCAATTTAGTTGCTGTTCTGGAGCTTTTGATCATATTAGGGCTGCAACTAACAATTATTTTTATTGTCAGTTAATCTGTCAATCGTTTTCTCAATCAGTTCTTTGGTCCATAAAATGTCAGAAAGCCCTTTCTGACATAAATGTTGGCATAAAGCTCAGAAACTTTCTGCCAGAAAGTGCTTTTGTTGTTGACTTATTTTTGTTAATTGGATTAACGAAAAGATCATGGTTTGGGGTTAAAATAGACTGTTAGGGGCGGAGGTTTAGCTCAGTTGGTAGAGCGTCCGCCCTGAGGCTGTGAGTCCTCTGCAGCGGCCGCTGGTTCGATTCCCGCCTTCGGCCCTTTGCTGCGTGTCATCCCCTCTCTCTCTACCCCATTTCCTGTCCACTCTTCAGGCTGTCCTCTCAAATAAAAGCAAAATGGCCAAAAAAATAACTTATAAAAAAATAGACTGTTAACCAGAAAGGCTTTCTGGCAGAAATCTGTCTGGCAAAAAGGTTAACTTTTCCCACCACTGTAATGGAACGATTGAGAAAGGCTAAACTACTGTTACAGCTAAGTAGGTCTGCTGTCTACAACTAAAATGCTGAACCAATGTAACAGTAGCACAAGTGGAAATGTAGAAGTAGTACAAGTGGAGTAAAAGTGACAGTATAATGGTGTATAAGGTGTGTTAAGTGAATAAATAGTTTTTTAACGTTACAGTAAGCTAATGGTCAAACCAGACCAAATAAGGCTATAGCAGAGAAACCCCCGCTTATAGGCCTATTGCATTTTGTTGCTTGTTAATTCAAATGTTGATCACTGTTTCATAAAGCCCAAGGTGACGTCCTCATATGTCTTGTTTTGTCCACAGTCCAAATATATTCAGTTTACTGTTATAGTGGATGAATGGAACCAGAAAATAATCACATTGGAGAGGCTAAAACCAGAGATTTTGGTAATTGTTTTCGTAAAAAAAGATGTAGTTTGCCTATTAGTCATAGAAATGTAGATGTGCAAATTGACAGTTTTTTGAGCACTTGGAGACCTTCTCATCCATGTTAGCTTAAAAGTTATGCTTAAGAATTCATTCTTCATCTCAGCATCGTACAGCAGTTGGAGTATTGAATTTGTGGTGAATTAACAATTAGGTCTAAAGTACATCTATGGGTGACACATGAAGTGAAAAACTAACATAAAGTACATGCTTAAGTAATACTAATACCTCTAGTCTCCAGAACCTTTCATACTGTATTTCTCAAATTTCAATGAATGCCATTCTTCCAAAAAATATTCCCTCAATTGGTGTTTAGATGATGTGTCCAGCGCACAGTGCGCTTCCACTGCGTGATGCAACTTGGCTTAACTCAACTCTACCCGACTTGGGTGCCCTGGTAGCTTAGTTGGTGGAGCACACACCCCATGTAAGAGTCCCCCGCTCAGCAGCAATGGGGTTTGATTCCAGCATGAAGCCTTTGCTGCATGACTTTGCCCGTCTCTCTCCCCCATTTCCTGATTGTTCAAAGTTGTCCTATAAAAATAAAGGCTAAAAAGCTTTAAAAAAAAATCTTAAAAACAAACAAACAAACCTCTACCAAACTTGCTCTTTTTTGGCTTTCCATCATCAAAAGTTTTGGATAGTACTTGGTACTTTTTTGCATCACCTTGGTCAAGGTTCAAAGTAAGTTGAGTGAATACTAAATAGGGCTGTGTGTTGGCAAGAATGCGATGATATGATACATATCACAATACCGGGGTAAGAATTCAATATATTGTGATAAATTACAATATTGTAAGCTAGGTGGCATATTTCTTATTTTTTAAAATCTAATTTACAAAAAGAGTTTAAAAGGTTTACTTTTTTATGCAATCAGAACAGTGAAGATAGATGCAACGCTGCTGTCTAGCAGCTGGGATTTAAACACAACACAAATTAAACCACCGCCACAAAGTTTTTAATGTGTCACGATATCATGATATAGTGTTTTGAGAATTGATACAGTATGACAAAACATAATATTGTGATACTCAAGTGTCTTGAATTTTCTTACCCTTAATACTAAATGATGGAGTGAAAACACTGCAGATATCTGATTGGTCAGAGAATCATCACAAGAATTGTCACTTACACGACACAGAGCAACCAGAGCTCGGATGTTGGATTTTCCAAACTCTCCTTTTTTTTTCAGCAGCCTTTTGTCTTGTTGCATTCAGTTTGTCTCGATGCTGTGATAGCCATCCCTTCGATGTCCTCCATTGTCCCTGTAATTGTGTTACACTGAAGATGATGTCACGGCAGTTTCATGACAATCAGCTAAGAGCCTCCCCTACATTGAGGGGGTGCTAAATGCAGTGGAAAACGAAATTGAGAAAGAGTTTAGTCAAGTAGAGCCAAGCTATATAATGCAGTGGAAACGCGCTTTACGTAACACCACATTTCAAAATCCCCTATTTGTGTTCAGCTGAGTTGAAATCTTGTATTGACCCTAGCACATGATTCACATCATTTTTATACTCATTACACCATCCAGTGTCCCCCTCAACCCTGCATGGAAGCATCTGCAGTTGTTATATTCCTCCTCTCTTTTATTCAAGTTTTGTCCTTGAGAGGAATATTGGACATTTTGGCAATAATGCTTATTCACTTTCTTGCTGAGTGTTAGAAGAAACGATCGATACCACTCTCATGTCTGTCCATTAATTATGAAGCTACAGCAGTAGAGACGGCTAGTTTAGCTTAGCATAAAGACTGCTCCTCTGTGAGAAGGTGATGAAATGCACCTACCAGCATGTCTAGAGCTAATTCATTTGTGAAGTAAGTAATTATTGAGTATAAAAACAATCAGCTGCAGTGACGTCTTTGAGTTTTGTTGTCACTGAGAGCAGAGACTTCAGGAAGTCACGTAGAGCCTAAC
The DNA here is from genome assembly GCA_027495735.1 of Lutjanus campechanus. Taxonomy (NCBI): domain Eukaryota; kingdom Metazoa; phylum Chordata; class Actinopteri; order Lutjaniformes; family Lutjanidae; genus Lutjanus; species Lutjanus campechanus. The sequence continues at coordinate 21,857 of JAJHUR010095574.1, read as the reverse complement.
CTGGCATTAATGCTGCATTCCATTAACCTCCGACATTGGAAGTCAGAGCCGGGAAAGCCGTCACACCTTAGCTGATCATGTTCCCCTACAACAAGTTGTCAAACAAATATGAGTGCCTCTATGAAAATCTTTGTTGTGCTTGTTAACAATGCATTATGCAACATTTTGCACCATAGTAACACATTAACAGATAGAAGTCAGACAATACTGTGTGTACAACTGATTTTATCAAGTCAGAGTGAAAGTGTCATTTGCACAGTTAAAACACAATGAAAGTCTTCCTTTGCCTGAATGCCATTAAAAAACAAAACGCACATACATAAAAGTGAAGAAAAATTTAAAATTGAAAATTACAAGAGACATAAAGATAGATATCGGGAGAGATAGAGAGAAAAGAACATCAATAAAGTAACCGAGGAACACTGTGCACAATTAAAATGTTAAAAATACGTTATATAAATTTGTCCAAAAATACACAAGAAAGACTCAGCAAAATTTATAGCAGCAGCATAAATGTAAAAAATAAAGTCTATCAAGAATACTGCACAAAATATAGATATATAGACATTAATAGACACAAAAGATAGAAGTGCTAATAAACAGTGTATTACTACAGCTTTGACTACTGTTGCTGTGTGGAGCAGCCATATTGGATTTTTTAGTTGGGGTTTTTGAGGTTCCTTCTTCTTTCCAGGTTGGAAATCAGACTCCAGAGGGTGTTCCAGATAAAACTCCCAACTGGGAACTCTGATACTCTGACTTCCCAGTTCAGGAATAATCCTCAATAATTCCTCATGCAAACAAGATACATGTTAATGAGCAAGCTTTATTTTAGCTTTATCTTGTGTGTTGGCGGGCAGATTTCATTACCTTTGGATTGAGCCAGGATGGCTGTTTCCCATTGTTTCCTGTCTTTATGCTAAGCTAAGCTAACCAGCTGCAAGCAGTTGCCTCCTATTGAATGACCAGATGCAAATGGTGTCATCTAATTCTGGGGGGAAAAAAGTGAATTAAGATATTTACCAAAATATCAAATTATTCCTTTCATTTCAAGTTAGCCTCACCATTTTTTTCTTTGTATGTTCAGTTTTTTGTTTCATCACATGTTCACTACATAACCAATGAAACTATTAATATAATTAATGTTAATATCAGAGATATTAAACACTTCAGCCGTTGTATCATCCCAGATGAATTAGGTATCCATTAAATCACTTTTATTACACAGTAGATGAAGTGGTGATAGAGAAGAGTAATAGCAGACATTCATATAATGTATGAAAGTGGTGTGGGAGAGAGGCTGGTCTGAAGAGGCTAGAGGTCAGTTTTGATCTGTTTAAGTGGACATTGTTGGTCTAACAGACTAATGCTCTCCTCTATCCTCTGTGGTCTGAACAGTCAGCCTCTCTCTCCCACTCTGTGTCTAGGTCGCTCTCTCTGGTGAAGCGCTGACAGCTCCTCTGGGGGTCATTAAGTGTGTCTTATCATCTCAACCCCATTATTCCTCCTCCCCTTTGCCCTCTTCAGCACCAGCGGTCAGATTGTACAGGTCAGATTTATTCCTCATGACAACAAAGCAGTCAGTTGGCCATGTAAATGGCTGACTGGCTTCACTGCTTGTAACAGCTCCCGTAACTCAATTTTTTTAGGCAATTTGACTTCAATTGAATATTTGCATAGTAATCTACAGTATGTGTTTAGTCAGCTACTTCCTGAAAAGAACACATGACACTAATTTAATGAAATCTTAAGTGAGACATGTAACTTTTACTGATCAGCAGTCATTGAGACTACAAGTGGCTATAATGCACATGGGCGAAGAAAGTCTTTCTTAACTTTCTGCCAGAAATATCAGAAAGCCTGTTGCTGTTATTGGCATATATTTAGACTTAGTTGGTTCATTATCTTTTTTTTTATTAATAACAGTTTTCTGTCACAGTCTGGTTCAGTTTAGGCAATAAAAGTGCTTGGTAGGACTGCCCCTGAGTAAAGATTCTCCTAGTCGACCAGTAGCCGTTCAAGCCTGGTAGTTGCAGGTTTATGATATTAATTTCATTATTTCAATATAGATTTTTGGGGCATGAAGCAACCAGGCTTTTGAATACTAACAGTTAAAAGGGCACTGATGTTTTTGGGGAGAGTTTTTCCTTACTCTTTTGAGGTTCTACAGGGCAGGGGATGTCACACACTGTACAGATTGTAAAGCCCCTTGAGGCAAGTTGTGATTTGTGATATTGGGCTATACAAAATTTGTCTCAACTTGACTTGAAAGTGTCAGACCAGTCAGCAAGGAGAGTAAACATTTCGTTATTTCAACTCAGTACAGCCTCACAAACATGGGAATAAATAACTTCCAACTTCACAAAAACAAATACTTGCATACCTTTGGACAATGTGTACATGCAAATTAAGTTGCTGAGTTACAAACCTGCTCCCAAACTGCTGAACTCAAGTTCAAAGTCTTTGCCTTGAAACTGCAACTAGTCATTTTTAGATGTAGGACATTTCTGAAAAGGCGTATAATTTACAAACTTAGCTAAACAGAACGCTGAAGTTAGCTTAGCTGTTTATGTACGCCAGGCAGACATGACTTATTGTGCTGCACTTTGCCGCTGTGTGTCTCTGCGCCCTACTGTGCCATGAGCCAAGAGCAAATTTCTTATCATCTGAAGGCAGCTTTAGATGAAAAGCTGCTAAAAGATAGGTACGCTATATATGAAGTTAGTATACATACACATAACATGCATAATACATAATACATAACTCCTGTCTTTAGAGACACTGGTAAGGGTACCTTAATTACTTTTAGACAGAGACAGGCAAGCTGCTTGTCAGCTAAGCTAACAAGCAGGTGGCTGTAGCCTTACATTGACTGGACAGATATGAGAGTAGTGACAATCTTCAAATTAAACACATGAATTAATGGGTTTTTTCTTTTTGTATGTGTGGCTTCTGTTGCTTGTTTTCTGTGGTGATCCCAAACTGTAGGTCACACAGATTACACACTACACTTTTTTATATGCCACTACATTAAAAGCACTGTGCTGGGAGGCTGTTAGTGCTATATTGCTTTCTATATTTTCTCAGTATAGTCTCTCTTTTTTTTATAAAAGCTTCATTCAGGCGTCCCTCAGTTGAGGCTTTTTAGGTGCCTCTTGAGAGTTATGGATGGACCAGTAAGTACATCTCCGCTGCCTGCTATATGTGTATAAGAGCGTGAGGCAAGTGCTTATGGACACACACACACACACAGATACATGGAAACACAGAAGAGCAGTGCACTGCAGGCTAGCAGATTTGCAGAGGTGGTTCCTTTGTTGTGTCTAATCACTACCTGTCCATTCGAGCTCCACTCGTAAACAATATGTTGTGATGGTGGGCGGTGTGCTGTGTCCATGTGTGTGTTTGTGCATACGTGTGTGTATGTGCATGTATGTGTGTTTGTGTCTGTTCTATTTTTAATGAGTTGAACCCCTTTGAAGGCTGCTTGTGCTTCTCCTTTTTGGTCGTGGCTGAAAAGATGGCAAAACACTGGCCTTATTTATAAGTTTACAAAAAAAAAAGGAAAACATTTACTAACCTATTTTAGAAAATCAAAAACTGAGGGAGTGAACCAAAGACACTGGTCATAATTGGGATTTTTTTTTTCCACTCTTAACTTTATGGGAAAATTTAAATGCTAAGATAAATCAGAACGACTGTTTTTGAACACAGTAAATCACCAGGAAACATCAAACTTTTGAGTTTCAAATTGAGTGAGAGTTTCAGTACAAGTGTGTGGATTCTGGGTCGGAAGAAGGCGATGTCTCGATGGTTTTGTGAGGACAGCTCTCACAAGGATTCACTGGCACCGTAACATGATTTTCTTGTCTGGAGGCTGGTGCTGTTTTTTGTAGGACAGAATGTGCTTGTGTTCGTGTGTTAAATGTGCTTAGTGTGTGTGTTTGTGTGTGTGGATCACTCGCTATGGTTACATGCACATTATTTCTTCAGCCAGATTTCAGTCGTTCTGAATAGAGATTTCAACTTAACTGTTTACATGAATGTTAAACTAGCGATCCAATAAGATGTACACTTACTTGCCCCAAAGCATTTTGTCAGAATATAACTTTTTTTTATGCATGCAAAGTGGTTCTGCCCGCTGTGAAGCGTCTAATCTTCTGGAAATATGACTGAAGAAGAAGAAGAAGTGGTTCCACTTGTTAATACAATTTTCAAGATCATCCATGAGACCGTAAAATTGAAAACTGACTGGGTTGGAACCACTTTGGAATTTTAGCCTTGTATTAGGTGGTTTTGAAAGTTTTACAGCAGTTTTTCATTTGGTCAGTGGTTAGGTGGATTTGGACTTTGTTCATCTTTTGTTTGAACAAGTTGCTATTTTTGAGCTCTGGCCATTGAGGCGTTCAACAATCCTTAAATCTTCTAAGGTCTCCAAAAGTCGTATTAGCCACACATCAGTTTTGTTTTGCTGTTGCCTTGTTTCTGTCCCCCGTCACTGAAACGACTTGCAAGACGAAAGTCATCACTGCAGCGCCAGACGAAAGTCATGTGATACACGTTATGTTATGTACCTTACAATTTTTTAAAAACATTTTGCCTTCACTTAGGACATGGACCCCGGTCTCCTGGGTGAAAGTCCTGTCTTTTTTTGAGCCATCCATCCACCCCACCTCCTCAATGTGCGGACTTTCTCCTTTATACTATGTTGAAAGCCTGTTGGCCTCGTACAGCTGCAGATGGGTTTACAGTCAAGTCACTTGAAAGCCCAGTGTATGTCTTTCAGCCGCTAACGGGTTCTGTGTGTGTTTGAAACAAAACAACAACAAAACTTTGGTATCTGACGAGTTTGGAATGAGACTGTGCATGTTACCCCCACGTGGGGTAAACAAGCACAGAAAGAATATATTTGTTACAACCAGTTGAAGTGTTCACATGGTTATTAGGCACCAGTATTTTCCTATTGAACGGATTATCAAAGGCTTCCACCAGCCCTTTCAACCTGATTGAAAATTTCTTCAAATGGGACTGGATCAGGCCAGTAACTTCCAATTGGGGTGGTTAAATGAGTCATTTTTATTCTGATTAGGCTATTATTTTGATTATTAGGAATATTAATGTCTATGTGAACACCGCTAGTGCATGTATGGCTTTGGGGTTATGCTGCCCCTACTCAACTCCAAATTTGTATTTATTTTTAACATACATAATTCATCAAAAATCCTGTCGAAAGACAGACCAATTTTGTTACCTTTGGACGTAGCTAGATTTGCTGTTAGCCCGTTTCCAGTCTCCGTGTTAAGCTCAGCGTACTGTGTTTACGAGAAGAATCCATACAAACCCCCTTCCTCGTGACCTTGTGTGAGTGGATACTTTCTGAAAGATCAGAGTTCACAATTTGTGTACATGGCTTTCCATGTTGTAACCACAAGTTCACAAGCTCCAATGAAGGCAGCATAAGTTGCATCTGGCGGTGAGGTTGTAAATACTGCTCGCTTCACCCTTCCCTGCCGGAGGTTTAGTTTGTCTGTTCTGGGCTACTGTAGATACATGACAATGCAAAGTAACGGACTTTGCGAAAGAGGACCAATGCTCTCTATAGATATAGACGGTTCATTCTAAAGCAGGGGTAAGCAGCCTGAGGCTCTGGAGCCACATGTTGCTCTTTTGCCCCACTCCAGTGGCTCCTTGAGATGTTGACAAAAAAATATGGAAATGAATAAATTTTTCAACATTTTAATTTTCATTTATCGTTGTTGTGGGCCTAAAGTGAATTTCACATTCTTCAGTAATAAAAATGCGTAGCCTATACAATGATTACAATGACTTTTAAAAAAAATTTTTTAAATTATTTCGTCAACTAAAATGTGGGCCGTAGTTTATGTCTAGGTTCAAAGCCTTTTCCTCTAAATTTAGCTGGTGGCTAGTCTTAAGTAAGACTGCAACTAACAGTCATTGTTATTGTCGATTAATCTGACTGATTGTCTTTATTAATTGATTGGTTGTTTGGTCTCTAAAATGTCAAATTGTGGTGAAAAATATTGATCAGTGTTTCCTAAAGCACAAGGTGATGTGCTTAAATAAAGATATTTCATTTATTGTCCGGGAGGAGCAAAGAAACCAGAAAATACTCACATTTAAGAAGCTGAAATCAGAGAATTCTGAGAGTTTTCTTTCCATACAAAATTACTCAAACTGATCAATCGATAATCAAAATAGTTGACAATTAATATAGTAGTTGACAACTAATTGATTAGGCTAGCTGGGGATGTCTCAGAGTAGATAATTTAATAGTCGTTGCTCCTGACAGATTTTTCTCTCTTTTTTGGCCAGACATATCTCTTTTGATAGTAAAGGTTGCTGACCACTGCTCTGAAGGAACAAAAACACAACAATTTTTATTTTCAGGTGATTAATCAATGAAAACATACTTATGAATATTATATTCCATTTCAGTCCTACCAATAGATCCTGTAAATCTTACACACTGGACCTTTAACTCTTGGCAGTAAAGTGTATAAACATAATTTCCAACATGTTGAACTCATTCATGTAAACTGAAACTGCCCAGCTACAGTAATCTTATTTCATTTTCTCAGTAGTACCTGAACCAAAAATGCTTAATATGTTTTTTTAACAGTGTCATTTGCAGTCTAAATGTTTGCTACATCAAGTTACAACTTGTTCTGGCGTTGATGTTGGACTCATCATGAAATCTGCTATTTGTGTTGATTTTTTGGTTTTCAGCAGAACAGAACTGTGAACATTTCTGTGTTTGTTTTTGGAGCTCAGCCTAGCCTCCGTCACCTCTTCCGCTCATCCTAAAATCCTCTCGGGATGCTTGTCGTGATTACACACTCCCCTGTGCCGAGTGCCATCAGCGGCACATGAAATCCGTTCAGCGGGGTCATTATCCCCTGCTGCTGCTAATGATGTTGGTAGTTGGTGTGTGACTACTTAGGTGTCTGCTCCGGAGTTAATCAATGCCGGACAGAGACACAGCAGAGATATAAACCCACATATTCTCACAGAATAGTACCCTCATTTGAACGTTGGTGGTTGAGTCATACTGTACATGTCACTGGGCTGAATGACTGACTGCAGCAGGTTAGCTACCTTGTTAATTTGAAGGCATTTGGGCCAGAAAGAGCGTCTTCTTCGCCTTCTTTTCTCTGTTTCTGCTGCTGGATGAGTCAGCCACTCGGGTTCCCCCGCTCTAATGCTGAGGTCTGGGCCTGTGATAAGGGCTTTTCCTGAGAGCCAATCTATCTGCAAGGTAGATGCGTTCAGGAAGGCAGAAAGGAAGAAACAAATAGACAAAACAGACAGAGAAGAGGGAAGAGAAATTATGATTTTCTGTAGAGACTTCCACCCACTCTCTTTGCTTTTCCACTAATTTGGTGATGGCTTCTCCCTCTTTCATTTCTTTGGCTAAATTACTCTGGTCCCCGCCAAACGCTTCCTGCTTTTCCCTCTTCCCCATTACACCAACTTTAATGTCCTCCTCCTCCTCTACTACCTCCCCTTCCTCTTCTTTTCAATGCTCTGAGTTCCTCTCAAATGTCAGCGTGGCACGAGTGGGTGGCAAGCAGCGCCATCTGAACAAGCCCCATCTCTGGTTTTTGCTGCAGTGTGAGTGAGGATCGGCTAAAGGAAGAAGAAGAAGCAAACGATTGAATGAGCGGGGGAGTGAGAGTTGTTACGTGTGTTGGCGGTGTGACAGCGGACACCTGACGCTGGCCTGAGATGTGTGTGTGTCGCTAACAGCTGTCCTTTTTTGACTTTTATGATAGAGACTGTTGGTTAATTTCACTCCGGAGAGAAAGCGATTGAATGGGCAGAGCTGATGCCGCAGCACAAATACACACAAAAACACATACACTCTTCAAAAAAAAGGTGCCAACTAGAACCACAAAGGGTTCTTCGACTTGTCTCTATGGGAGAACCCTTTTTGGTCCCTGGTAGACCCTTTTAGAAAAGTTATACTCGGAACTAGGGCTGCTCGATTATGGAAAAAATCATAATCACGATTATTTTGGTCAATATTGAAATCACGATTATTTACACGATTATGTCTTTGAATTTGGAACAGCATTTATTGAACATGTTTGGAACAACATTTATTGAACATGTTTTAAAAAAAAACCTCTCCTGTTAAATATATAAAAATATCTTGTAATGTAGTAGTAAAAAATAAACTGTTGTACTGCGCTCAATCTTTTGAAAACAAGAAATAAATAAAATACAATAAGAGATAGACGCTGCTCAGCCTCACCCTCTGCCATCTTCACACGTGCTTAACCCTCTGGAAACTACGGCATCGCCCGCGATGCTGATATCTTTTACTTAATCGCGCATATTTCTGGAATGCTGATAGATAGAAACTTACTTTTTTCTTTGGCAAAAAGGGGACTTCTTAGCCTTTCAAACGGCACCTCCGCTGTGTCTGTGTTATGCTTCCTCGATTCAGTGTCCAATAGGAAAACCGTGCGCCGTCACATGGTGTGCCAGTGTCCAATAGGAAACCCGTGTGCTGCACAAAGATCCTCTATTCACGGTAAGATGGCTCCTCCGTTGACTTCTATGATCGCTACAGCTGAAACGCAGCCATGAATGTAATCTCTCAGAACGGAAACACCAAATAATCGTCTTTCCTCGATTATATGAATTTTGAGATAGTCTGGAGCCAAAATCGCAATCACGATTAAAATTCGATTAATTGAGCAGCCCTACTCGGAACCCTTTCAGAAAGTTCTATGTAGAACCAAACATAAAGTGTTACACTGTCATACCATCTGTGAAAGGGTTTCACTCAGAACCCCCTATGAGAGGCTCTAATGGTTCCACCCAAAACCGGTTCCATTCAAGATCCATGGAACCTTGGTGCACCAGCCTGCATTTTCATCAGTTTTGAGTGGAACCATTGTCATCAACACAGGGAGTTACACAATGTACAGTGACCTGTGAAATATGACACCCCCACTCTGGCTCCCAAGAAAAACCTGCTGTTTTTGGTTCCAGCTGGGGAACAACTTTGCAGGTTCCAAGCCAGTTCATTTTTATGCTTCAAAATTAGGTGCTTGAAGTGGAACAGGGCCTGTTCCAATGGTGGTGGAATCTGAGGATTCTAACCAGAATCTTCTTCTGAGAGAACAAGAACCCTCCCAGGGGATTTTGCTGAGCAACTTTTTATATTTCAAGGGTTTTAGCTAGAACTCATCCAGGGGGTTCTACTGAGCACCCCTTTGTATTATGGTACAAAGAACCCTTGACACAAGAGCTCTTTAAAGATTTTGGCAATCCTTGAAGAACTTTTTCTTCCAAAAAGGATCGTTTGGATGAAGAGTTCTTAATGGAACTTACAAAGAACCTTCTATCCACAATCTTTCCACCTTCTGATGATGTTTACCCATCCAGTACCCATCCAGGGGGACCTGCTGAGAACCTTTTTATATTCCAAGGGTGTTATCTTGAACCCATCCAGGGGACTCTTCTAAGAATTCTTATATATTCCAAGGATATTGTCTAGAACCCACTCAGGGGGCTCTACCGAAAACCTTTTTATATTCCAAGGGTGTTATCTAGAATTCATCCAGGGGGGTTCTACCAAGAACCGTTTTATATTCCATCGGGTTTATCTCGAGTACACCCAGGTGTGAGAACTCTTATAGTCCAATGATTTCATTTGGAACCCACCCAGATGGTTCTACTGAATTACTGAACCCTTTAAGCAACCCTTGAATAACTTCTTCCAAAAAAGGTTCTTTGGATGAAATGGTTCTTAATGTAACCATTAGTCTTACAAAGAACCTTTGACAAACCCTTTCTTCAGAATCAGATGGTTCTGATTAGAACCTCAGCCCTTCAGAAAGAACCTGTTTGGAACCCTTATTTCTAAGAGTGTAGATACACACAGGTACACATTCATAGCGTCATACGTGCACAAAGACATGCCCACACCCACCAAATTTTCCACACACACACACACACACACACACACACACACATCTCCAGAGCCGGTGTGCTATGACTCAGAGGGGAGCAGCTGGAGTGAAGGCTCCAGTGGCGGTGGTGAGCTGTCACCATCTGGAGGAGTACATGTCTCCCTGCCTCCTCTGCCAGCAGCATAAATCACCACCCAACAACTGGGTGTCAAAGGATCAACATGTTTCTCTATGACATCTGTTTTTTTGTTTTTTGTTTTTTGTTTGTTTTTTTAAACTCATATGTATGTACAGTATCCACGGATACAACATCCCAAACCTGGTGCTTTCCTCAACTGCATCCCACTGCAGTCCCATCCACAGTCTGTCACTGTTTCCTGTCCGAGTGGACGGTCCAGCGCTCGGATCAGAGGAGCTTTGATCAAGCTTTGACGGCCCGTCTCATCTAATAATCCGCACCATTTGTCTGTGGGTTGACAGCTGCACCTGTGCTATCGAGACACAGGGGATTGAGGGGATGGTGGAAATATTTGGAAAAGAAGCTGCAGAGTATTGGCCTTGTCAGACTCTTTTCATTCAGGCTGGGTGGATGTGTCAGTTCACGTCCTTTGTGTTTGGACATATAGGAGATGAAGACGATGGGTCGGCACAAAGGGTTAGAGGGATGTTTGTTTTTTACTGATGTCTGCTTGTCACAAAGGCCTTTCATCAGCCACCATGACGCAGGTGTGTGTCCAAAGAGAACACAAATGCAGCCAGCATGAAATACATTTTCTTTTCTTTTAAGGGGACTGAAGATATATTTTCTCAGTCAGCTTCTTACTACAGTATGAGCGATGGGATTCTACATTAAAGCAAACATCCTCTGCTAAATTTAGAACAGTTTTAGTCATTTCACATGAGAGATTTCTGTTTTTTTTTTTTACTTCTCTCTGTGCTCTTTTGTCTTGTTAGAAGATGGAAAAAGGTGATGCCACGTTCATGTTCACTAATCAAAAACATTTGAACGGACAGTTCATCCCAAAATCAAAAATACATATTTTTCCACTTACCAGTAGTGCTCTTTATCCATCTAGATTGTTTTGGTGTGAGTTGCTGAGTTTTGGAGATACCAGCCACGGATGTGTCTGCCTTCTCTGGGATATAACTAGGTGGCACTAAGCTTGTGGTGCCCGAAGTGCCAAAAAATACATTTGAAAAACTCAAGATCAAGATCTCTTTCCAGAAATCGTGACACGGTTACTCAAGATAGTCCACTGACCTTGTTGTGAGCAGTTTAATTTAGGAACTATCTTCTTTCTACCAAACTATACCTACCTATTGTATTACAGCACAGAAGGAAGCATGCATCTACTCATGGACAAGAGGCTTGGCAACTCACACCAAAACAGTCTAGATGGATAAATAGCTCTACAGGTAGGAGAAAAAATAGGGTTTTTTTGAATTTGTGGTGAACTGTTCCTTTTTATTGTATAAGTAGTGGCAGTTATAGGGATGTTTGTTTATCTTGCCAGACCACTGTCAGAAATCAGATCAAACTGAGTGTTTGACTGAATGAATACCTATGGATGTTTTTTTCCAAGCACTTAGCTTTGATCGTTTATTTATTTTTTATGTGATAGGGATATACTTTTTAAGGGATTTAAGGGAAGACCTGAGTTAATTTTTATGTTTAGTCGAGAGCCGCAATGGCCATAAAAACCCCAAGATGGTTTTTAAAAGGATACTCCACTTTTTATGATAACCCACTCAATATGTACTCACCACTATGCCGATGTGATGATAGGTGCAGATCTTCAGTTCACAAAGCAATCCTGGAGTTTCAGCAGAAAACAGGGTAGCAGCCTCATCCAGTACAATGGCAGAGATCGGTGACCACGGATAAAACATTAAAAAATGAACACAAAAAAACCCAAAATGTCTCCATCCTGCTTGTGTGGTGTAAGTCTCGCGAGACTTCCGCATGTGCGGCCATTAAGATATATACGAAGTCCCGCGAGATCGACGCCATGTTTACATCCTACCGGCTACATGCTACAGCTGACATTTCGGCTAAAAACATGGCATAAATGGTGTCTTTTGCGGTTAATTTTTAATGTCACGGCTTGCGGACACTTGGATTACACCACTCAAGCAGGATGGAGACATTTTGTGTTTGTTTTGTGTTCTTTTTTTAATGTTTTATCCGTGGTCACCGTTCACTTCCATTGTACTGGATGAGGCTGCTACCCTGTTTTCTGCTGAAACTCCAGGATTGTTTTGTGAACTGAAGATCTTCACCCATCATCACATTGGCATAGTGGTGAGTACATATTGAGTGGGTTATTATGTAAAGTGGAGTATGTTTCTTAGAAAAACTGAAAATCAGAATCGGCCAAAATCGGAATTGGCAGGTCAGACCCTTAAAGAAATCAGAAATCGGAATCGGCCAAGAAAATTGGAATCGGTGCATCTCTAATTTAAACTCAAACAACAGAAACAAAATAAAACTCACCAAAACCATTTTGGCTCGTCTTTCCACTGTTCCAGCAATCACCAACTCTGGTTTTGTCAAAATAAAACCTTAATTCACAGGGACAGATGTGAAGATATCATGTAGCGGCAGAATATTTTCACATCTAATACAGAAAAAAGACCAAACAACCAGAATTGGTGATTGTTGGATCAGTTTAAAGACAAGACAAGATATTTTTGGTGAGTTTGAATGAAGATAACGATGCCAGCTAGCTAGCTAGCTCATGGTTATCTTAGATATTGAGTGATTATTAAAAAAAAACCTCAAAAACACCATATACAAACCAAACAGTGAATGCTATCAACAACATGCACCAAGCTAACTGTGAAAAGTGAAGTAACTAACTTAAGGCAAAGGCTGTCTGATGGCAAGGGAAATTGGGAAAATATTCTAAATATAGTGTCACTTAACTGATATTGATTTTTTTGCTGCTGACCCCGTCCACAGCAGTACATTGCTTAGCTTCAAACACCAGTACTCCTGCTGCTTCTCCAAACTGTGGTTGTGTCAACTATGTCTACTGTAAGTAATGCACAGATTATGGATAAGTGCCCTTAACCCTTCAGCTGATAGATCCCAGTTCCCCCAAATGATAGATGTAAAGGAAAACCCAGATTTAAGGAAAATGCACAAATAGTTGTTTGCAACATAAATTCCACAAAGGTGGACGCTGTGGCACATAATCTGCCTCTCCCTCTATAGATTTGTTCTCACATGATTGTTGAACTTTTCTGCAACACAAAAAGAAGCCCTTGCTCTTTAAATCTGAAGCACTGAGACCAAAACTTGACATTTACCACAGATGTCTTAGATACTTTCATTTCACTTCCACTGTATCTTCACAGGAAACAACACAATGTGACATTGTGAGGAAAATCTACACTAAAAAGCAGTAAAATTAGCATCAAAGCTACATCACCAAGGGGCAATTTTAACCTTTTAAGGGCAGCTAACCTTCAAAATGGACTGTTACTGTGAATTTAGTGCAGAGTTTATTGCAGTTTCAGCTTTTCTTTGCTGCCAAGTACAAAACTGTTGGGAATTTTGCCATTAAGATGACTATCATTATCGACTTTGTCCTTCAAACAGGATCCTTGGGTGAACCGTAGTTACTAATAGTTGCCAACTTGTGTGTTTGCTTTGTTTGGCAGGGTCAACACAAGTAGAGCACTCAGTAACTCTGCAGGCCAGACTTAGCTGGTCTCCTTCAGGAAACTAACACACATGACGGCTCCCTGTGGTCAACCCCTATAAACACATGAGAGGGAAGGAACACAGACAAACCATGAAAAAGATATACATTGGCAAAACCGCCTTAAAAGTCCCCCGAAATGGCGGCAAACATCCGAAAAAGAGGTAAGAATGAAACTCTCAGACGCCATCTTTCCATTCGTCCTCGTTTTTTTTTTTTATCTGTTTGTCCGTTCATCCGCCCACGGGGTGTCTCCTCTCGTCGCCCAGTGGTGAAAACGCAGCCTCATCCCGCCTCTCCGAGCCCAGAAGTCATGCTGCCTCGTCATCTCATCTCACCGGAATGAAAGCACTCATTATGTCTGACTCAGCTTCTGTTCACACAGGAGGTCACTAATGGGGGATTTTTCATCCCTGGAGCTACTTCACGTAAACTCATCCTATATCAAACAACAAACACCTGTATTCCCCTGCGAACGTCTGCCGCTCAAAGAGAAGCAGCAGCAGGTGGGGGCTGCTGCGTAATGCAGCACTGAAATGCCAGCAAGTCAGTTGAGACATTCATTGAATCACTCTGTTGGAAGGTATTGTTTTATTCACTGACTTGGCTGTAGATGCAACATCCTTCCAAAATTTCAGATCTAGTGTGAAATTATCATATTTCTAATTTAATTCACCAAGAAAAGTACTTCCTTATATAGGTTTTAGCCTATTATAGTACTGCATTACAGGTGATTTATTTGCACAACATCTCTTGGTGTAAAGTATTAATATTGCAACTTAATTTGTTGAGTAATATTTAAGTTCAAGGACAGAAAGTTAGTGCTGTTATGTGTAGTTTGGAACTTTATGAGTTTTAAGCTAGTGGTTTGTTTCAGTGTGTCAGGTAGCTAACATAGAAGTTAGTTGCTAGCTAATGCAAGAGCTATGATTTATAATCATATAAATCAAAGTGCTGCAGGGATGACATATTTTTGTAGGCCAACCAAGAAGTTAGCATTACTTTGGTTCACTCCATAAAGAGCCTATGTGATTTAAAATAGAAAACAGAAAATAAACTTTTTGGCAAACAAAGGTTTGATTCTTACACATTTTGTTTAGCAATATAATCTTCACAAATGAAAACTACTTTTAATATTTTTGAAGCCATAGGTAAAAAATTAGGCTATAAATGAAGTCAACAGTGATTGGCATGATGACATTTAAAGTCCACCACAATCTATTTAGTCCATTTTAGCCACTTGTTAGCTAAAAGAGACTAGATAGGTTAGTCTTGTCTAAGATGGTAAGTTTATTTGAGTTTGTAGGTAACAGGTGCGTAAGTTACAAGTGAGCTTCTTAGAACTGTGTTAGCAAGGTTTTATTAAACTCAGTGTCTTTTATAAGAATATCTAAGACCATTTTAGTAAATGAGGCCCCAGTAAAAGTGATACATTACTTAAATTCCACCACCAGTTGTCTACACCTTTTAGGAAAGAGAGTGGAACCGTCAAAGGTTTTGACATTGATGCTGAAAACCATGATTCACATGCTTTCTTCTACAGTCAACTACAGTTCATTTTAACCACGAAAACAATCTTTTACCAACTTTAACCAAGAAATATTAGATGTCTAAACCTTAATCACAGAGTTCCAGATCACAAAAGGTTGATGTGAATAGTTTTGAGAACACAATCAACAAAACAAATGGCCTAATTTGTCATTCAGATACAAGGACTTGTCAAAAAGATTGTTTTTGACTCTGCTCACTGAAATTTAAACCAGCTTGTGAGATTTCCTCCTCTAGAGTACATATTTGCATATGCATATTCATTCATTCAGTCAACTTTTATTTTAACTTAAAAATACATTGAGGTAGAGACCTCATTTACAATATAGCCAAGTCAAGAAATAAACAAAAGTTCTTCAACAACAAGAAACACAAATTTAGATAAAAGTCGTGAAAAAAGTAAAAAAAATAAAAAGCCAGTTTACTGAAATAATAAAGCCTTAAAAATAAAACAATGAAAATTAAAGCAAAATGAATCAACTAAGTCAAGAATGAATGAATGAACGCATTAAGTCATATTTTTTATTCAAGCATCAGGCACATGAAAGCCCACGTGGAATTAAATGCCACAGCATACATTACATAGAGAGGCAAGAGAAAACAATAGGAAAGCAGGCCAACACATCCTTTATACATGCTGCATGTATCAAACATTATATACCATTGAGTATTTTGTGTTTGGCATGTCTGTGACTCCATTTATATGAGTAATCCTTATTTGTATTATTTGTGTGACTGTTTGCAATTAATAATCCAGCTAAAGTGGTTTATAAGACAAGAATTAGACTAAAATTTAGATACAATTACAGAGAAATGACTCGACTCACCAACTGTATAAAGCGTGGACTGACCCAGTCTACTTTTCATCCCACTGATTGCATAAATATTACCATGCATATTAATGAGCTGGAAACTGGATGATACCTGAAAGCATTCAAAGGAAACCTGTCCCTGATTTTTATTTCTGTCTCTCTCAGCCCCCCACCGCCTGTATCTATCTATGATCTCGTTAAGCGAGAGAAAAAGAGACAAAGGGAGGAAGTGAAAAGAGCGACGTGACCACATCTCCATCCTCTCTCTGCTATCTGTTATCCGGCTGCAGATAGAGTCATTACCCTCCTTCCTCCATCTGTCCGTCAATACAGGGTCCATTAAGCCCAGCCGTGCACGCTCAGATCCATCACGGCAACAGACATTTCCTCTTTTCCCACTCATACTTGCCCTTTTATTAGATTGAAGCCCAGGTAATGCACATACTCTGAAAATAGTCATCATTGTGCTGTCTCACTGAATTACATGTGGGGGGTATCGCTGTTCCGTAAATCTGAGCCTTCACAGTCTATTCATGTGATGTATTAGAGTTCATTGGCTCATATTTCATCACAGATTACGCCCGCTCTTTTTTCAGTGGGACCAATCTCACTGATGATTGGGTTTCTGTGATGTGCTGCGGAGCTTTAATGCTGCAAAAAGAGATCTGATGCTCAAAGATCTAATGGCATAAAAAGCTTGGTATCCTCGCTTTACCCCTGCCTGGATTCTTAATTAGAGATCTGTGTTTGGGTCCCATGTTTTCTTCTCACAAAGCACTTTTTCACACAACTTTTCTGCTTTTATCACCCTCTCATGATGTTCTCATCACCGTTGCATGGTCGCTCAGGGGTGCATTAAAAAGATATGTAGACCCTTACAAGTCCATTTAGATACGCATATACCCAAGTTACAAGCTCGTTTGCTCTGCCATATGCCCTGAACACAATCATCTGCTGTGTGTGTGTGTGTGTGTGTGTGTGTGTGTGTGTGTGTGTACACGTGCAGTTCATTGCTGGAGCAGAAGGAAGACTTAAGGAAGAGGCTTTCCTACACAACACACAAGCTGGAGCTGCTGCAGAGCGAGTTTGACTCCACGCGGCAGTACCTGGAGACGGAGCTGCGCCGAGCGCAGGAGGAACTGGACAAGTTCACTGATAAACTGCGCAGGTAATAACTGTACAACATGGAGGTACAAGAAGTGCTCATGGCATGAAATGAAAAATGCCTTTTAACCCTTTAAGCTCATAGTACCAAATCAAGCATTTGTGGCAGGCGTCAGCAAAAGTTTGAACAGTAGCGGGAGAGATAGATAGATAGATTACTTTATGAAACCCCGGAGGGAAATTAAATTGCCATAGCAGCCAAAGTACATGCAGTAAATACAAACACAAAATACACAAAACATACATTAAGCATATGCAGGATACACAAGGCACGCCCAGGGACAATGTAAATAAATAAGGTGCAGGTAGGTACCAGGCAATGAAGATCGATGGACCTTGGGCAGTCCGAAAGAATCTGGTGAGCAAAGAGCAGAGTGATACTGACAACAACAACAATAAGAATAAGAATAAGAATAATAACTTCATATATGTATAATATATATATATCCTGATAATATAATGCACACATATACACATAGGTAGAAATATTAATATAACAACATTAATAAATTCAGTCCAGTTGAGATACCACAGGCCTGACAGTTGAGTTGTAAAGATAGTAGTAGATAGTGTGTATCATATAAGGTGAAATATAGTAATTTATACTACTACTGTTAGTTCTGACCAAGTAATTTGATTGGACAAGGGGCCTTCCATGAGTGCTGATGTAGAGCACAGCAGCTGTGGGACTTTGAGCTTCATGTGTCACTCCGCTTTGCAGGTGTTCCAATAACCACTACATTAACATTACAGTGACAAACAGGTAGACCACGTTTTGTACAGTAATGATTCAGGGCTTATTATTGTGGAATCACTGTCAACGTGCACAGAGTTGAATACAAGAATAGCAATTTTAACAGCTTTTGACCTATTAATCAGGGAAAATACCACTACCTACATGTGTACGTGTTGTGGCTACAAAAATATTTGTATAAATATTGTCTATACATGGTTTAAACAGATACATTTTAAGATTGTTCCCTGAACAGTTTTCACGATCAGCAGATGGATTTGTATGTAATTAAGCTCCTTAAATCATCCTCAAGTCACATATCTGCTAGCATAAAATACTGTGCTTGGTTCGCTTTCAGACCACAGACAAACAAAAGCAATATCACATTCAAGGTTGTGCTGATGGACTGAATATCAGCACGGCTGTGATTATCTTCGGCACTCTGCCTTGTGTGTACAACTGAATCACAGCTGTGCTGATATTAAGTACAACAGTACTTGTGTAATATTGCTGTAATAGCGTAATATATAGTTCAGCAACAGAGCATAGTTTGACTGAGTTCTACAGAAGAGTATTGTCACCAGGCATAAGAAAATAATAAATCAGAGGTGGAAGAATGAAGCCAGAATGTTGAGAATAAAGTCAAAATACCATTTTGACTTTATTCTTGACTTTCTGACTTTATTCATGACACTAAGACTTTACTACAATGGCCTATTAGAGCCATTAGGTTAAAATGGAGCCAGGGAAGGAGAGTAATATTCTGAGATTAAAGTTGTAAATTTATAAAATAAAAAACTTTGATATTCTTTTGAGATTAAACTGGTAAATTTCCCTGAGATTATAGTCACAAAATTACGAGAGAAAAAAAATTAGAAAAATAGTGTTTCTTGTCACTTCACAAGGTTTTGATTCAACCTTACTAGTTCCTGATATCACTTTGTCCAAATCAATATGTTGTTTTTGCATATAACAGCTGGTTTGAGATGATTGCAAGAACTACAACCCAATGAACCGATGGAAGAATATTGCTGGGTACATCTACAGGCGATTGAAATGATGATTCAGTACACAGACACAGCCTGCCTGCCTATTAGTGCTACAACTAACAATTATTTTCATTACTGATTAATCTGTTGATCATTTTCATCTGTTGATCATTTTCTTGATTAATCAATTAGTTCTTTGGTCCATAAAATTCAAGATGAAGTCTGTGATCGACAAAATAAATGCTAAAATTGATACTGTGGAACCAGAAATATTGTCTTTTTTTATTCCACACATTCTCCCAGCAAACCTGGTGCCCACATTACCCACAATGCAACAGTCGGGATTGTTGTGCTAGTTGGGGCAAATGTAACCTTGAGCCACTAGACTCAAGTAGAGACTGTTTTGAGGTTAAAAAAAAAAAGGCTCCACACAAGGTCAGAGTTTTGAGGAATTGAGTTGTAAGAAGATTTGACTCAAATTTCTTTGTTTTTAAACTAATTTAGGCTGAAACTTGAGTACAGCAGGGAAGACACTGACAAACAGGGAACATAATAACAAAGATTATTTGGTCACACATGAATATACAGTTTGAAGTTTCAAGTTTAAATTGACCCAATGGGATGAGAGATTCAAGTTATAAATCCTTTGTTTTTTTTACCCCATTTCTATGATACAAAGTGCTGCACTGAACTTTCAAAATGCACAGTTTACCCATGGGTATCTAAAGTTAGCCAGTCTTGCGTTCTGCTCCAGTGAACAGCAGCTTTAAAATTGAGGAGAGTTGTGATAAACTCCACTGTGGAGGCTTCAGGAGAGGAGACCCTTATAGTAACAAGGACAGTATGCAATTCTAATAATAGTATGAGATTTATCTGTAATAAA
>JAJHUR010095570.1:2349-18975 GCA_027495735.1 Lutjanus campechanus | reverse complement strand
AGTCCCGTCTTTACCTTGCTTTTTCCTTTTTAATTCCTCTCTTGTTTTCCTTTATCTGTCTGTCTGTCTGTCTGTCTGTCTGTCTGTCTGGCTGTCTGACTAGCTATCCATCTAGCTATTAGCAAACTAGCTAGCTAGTTGCCCATAGAGATGTGTCATTCTAGCTATCTGGCATGACTGGCAAAAATCATGTTCATTGACAAAAGTAATATGAAAGTTTTATTTATGTTATCTGTAGTCACGTACACCAAGTTTTTCCTCACTCTCTGACGTATACAACATATCCCATGTTTTCCCAGAAGTTTTAGCAACTAGCAAGTAGTTAACGATGGCTAGCAGGAAATGCACCATTATCTTGAATAAATCATGGATTTCTCTGCATTTGAGCATTATTTGAAACGTTTGGGATGATGTAAATACACAAGTCAACTAAACATATAACAGATATCTGGTATTTTTTTTAATTTTAATGCAAAATGTGATACATTATAGCTTTGAGTTATGTTCAACCTCTATAGTTTGTCTGGACAAATTAGCAACTGCAATTTAGGATAGAGTGTCAGGATTCAGTTTTCCCATTCATCCTGTTAATGCCTCACATCTGTATCCACTTTTGTCTTCTTAAAGGCTCAGTTTTTTGGTTCAACAGCTTATAAAAACCTCTGTTGTTTGCTAGCAGATGGAAAGTGACAAGAGGCATCTTCCTGCAATAGAAAGTCAATGGAAAGCATTTTCCTCTCCGGTGAGGGGCAGTGCTTACTTGCCCCCTGTCTCTGTTGCTGCCTATCTAGCTTTCTTTCTAGCTATCTGTCTGTCTATCCTTCTGTCTAGCCAGGCCAGTGTGAAGCATCAGGATTGTGCAAGTCATTTTGGAAGTCATTCAAGTCTCAATGACTGAAAAACAGTTATAAGAAGGGGGAAATGCTCCTTACCTCTGTTCCAGCATCTTCTTATCTTTTTTTGCCCTGTAAAAGGTCTTAAAATACACACTTGGTGCTTTTTTCTTGTTCAAAGGAAGTTTTGGAATCAGTTGAATAATGCATGGTACAAAAACACTGAGCAATGAGACAGACAGGAAGGAGAGAGAAGGGAGAACAATTGGGCCTTCTCCCCCCATTTTGGTTGCCATGGGCCTTTTCACATGTTTGAAGCCATTTCTAAGCCAAGTTAACGTGCAAGCTAATGATGAGCTAAATATTATAATGATATGATCTGAATTGTGACACAATAGGCAAACAAAGAGATCGGGGAACAGGAAATGTAGAAGCATGAAAGGAAATAATAGGGGAGAAAAGGAGAAGGGTGGAGAATTGCAATCAGGAGAGCGCTGAACCTATGGATTGTTATCTGCAGACTGTCGAAGGATGGGGGGGCAGACAGGAGGGGAGACTTTCTGCATGATGACGCCTTGAACACCCATTGTTGGTTTGGAGCGAGCAAAGGAGTGATATGAGGACAAGCCAAAGAGATAAAGAGAGAGGGAGAAATGCAGAATGTGAGAAATGTCAGCTCTCTGGAGAATACTTGGCCTTGGCAACTCCTGAGCAATGCAGAACTTGTGTTTTTTTTTGTTTTACAGTTAAATTTGCTTTAAGTGGCAAAAAGTACAAGGCGACAAAACCAACTCATAGCAACGATGAAGTACTTACAATAACAAATGAACCAAATGACCTGAAAGTGACTGAAAACTGCACAGATCTGCAGACTGTAAAGAACATTTCACTGGGCTCAACTGTTCTAGCAAACCTTTTACATTACAGGTAGTCATTAGATTCCCTGTTAGTATTAAAATATTGCCAGATGGAGCTTTAGATCACAGTATATAGCAGTCAGCAGTGTGTAAACACTAGGCCAGGTTGTAGGCGGAAATAAACAACCAGCGGAATCTGCAGTGGAATCTCATTGCATGTGTATGTAGGGAATTTCCTTTTATAATAACTTTTGACCAGCTTTTAAAAAGTTATCAAAAAGCTGCACTTCATACCATTTTTTGCATGAAAATATGTGCATTTATGCGGGGTTTTTAAAAGTCTCAGTTCATGTGTGCAGGAGAGCAGAGAGAAAGGTGTTTTTAATAATCTGTGTGCTCACTTCTCAGTACTTTTGTAGCTTCTAACTGAATCTCTGTGGTTTGAAGTTTAGGTTTTATTCTGTTTGTACTTTCAGGCATCTGCCTTATTTTACTGTTTCTTGTTCGCTTTCAGCTCAGTGGGATTCCTCTTAAGTTACTGCTGATTAAAACCCAACATTTTCTGTTTTGCTGCTACATAATAAAAGGTTTTAGATAATAAAAAAAAATTGGGGGGTGGGGTGGGGTTTATTGTGAAGAATTTATAGGAAAATAATGTTTATCCATAGATTTGCAGCTGTTCGACAAAGACCAGTGCGTCATCAACACACACCTTCAAGAAGGATCAAACTCCACTGTGCTGGGCACACTAGCGTTGTCCACCCAGTTGTGATGTTACGCCACTACCAGGCAGAGCTGGAGCTGATAAATACCCCTGACTAGGCCTGGGTGGCATAAAGGGTATTAAGAAACCCTGATGGAATGATTTTCAATACTGTCATAAATACAGGCGCTGTAAACTTACACTTTAGGTTTGACTTTGTCAGTGAATAAACGCTTCATCTTCTTGAGACCAAAGTGAAGCTCCTGTGTGTGCTTGCATTGTTTCCCAGTTGTGGGAATAGTGCCACATCAACTCTGCCTACGTTGAGTGTGTATTAAGTACAGTGGAGTACAGTGCAGTTGTTTTGCACAAGTTTTACACAATACTGTCATAATACCGTATACCCCGATAAAATGTCAGGAAGGTATGAAAGTATGAAAAAATGGAAACTGCTGCAATCGACACCTGACTACTGTCATTTGACCCGCCCCTTCCCCACTGAAGACAAAAGCCAGATGTTACTGGTTACTGTTTTTTTTTTCCCAGTGTAAAAGAGCCTTTAGACACCTAGAATTCTCATTTTATTTACACATCGCCAACACAGGCTCACTTGTTTGTGCATTATCAGGCTTCTCACAATAAATGTCACTCCTCAGTTGGTCAGTTCACCTCGTATGTCAAGACTGAAATATCCCACCAACTATTTGATGGATTGCCATGAAATTTATTTCAGACATTTATGTTTCCCAGAGGGTGAAGCCTACTGACTTTAGCAAGTCTCTGACTTTTCCTCTAGCATCACCATGGGGTTCACATTTGTGGTTTTGAGTGAAATGTGTCAACAAGTATTAGGAGGATTGCCATGAAACTTGATACAAACATTCATGCCCCCCTCAGGATGGCATGTAATAACACAGCTTTCAGTCCAATATTTTTGTTCATGATAAAATGGCTGAAAAACTAGCCTAAAGACATTCCCAAGAGCTTTTACGTCAACATTATATTTGATTCACACCTGCATTTGATGTTAGCATTTAGTTCAAAGCGCTGCTGTGCCAAAGTACAGCCTGACAGAGCTGCAAGCATGGCTGAAGAATCTTATGTCTTATTTGAAATCCTTACTGTCCATGTAAAAGCAGTCTCTACATATATTTCCTGGCTACGCAGAAGAGGATTACACTATTACAACCCTGTTTCCAAACAAAGTTGGGACACTGTAAACCTAAATAAAAACAGAATGCAATGATTTGCACGCACTTATCAACCTATATTCAAAGGAAAACAGTATAAAGACAAGATATTTAATGTTTGCCCTTCATTGTTTTTTGTATATACAATCATTGTAGTCTGATGCAACATATTCTAAAAAAAAGTTGGGACAAGAGTGTGTTTATCAGTGTTAGATTACATTTTCTTTTAACAGAATTCAGTAAACATTTTGGAAACTGAGAACACAACTTGTTAAAGTTTTGTTGAAGTTTCTCACTCTTAACTTGATTTACTATTTCAGGTGCTCAACAGTTGGGGATCTTCATAGTCATATTTTGCGCTTCATATGTGGCACACAGTTTCAGTAGGATACAGATTTAGACTGCAGTCACACCAGTCTAGTCTCGTCTTTTGTCCTGCTGAAATAAGCACGGACATGCTTGAGAAAGAAGTTGTCTGGATGGCAGCATATGTTGCTCCAAGACCTGTACGTACCTTTCAGCATTAACATGGCCTTCACAGAGGTGGCAGTTACCCATGCAGTGGGTACACTAACTCACCCCCCTGCCATCACAGATGCTGGCTTTTGAACTTTGCACTGGGGACAATCCGGATGGTTCTTTTCCTTTTGCCTCGAGGACATGACAGCCATGATTTCCAAAAACAATCTGAAATGTGCACTCTTCAGACCACAGCACCTGTTTTCTTTTTCCGTCAGTCAACCTCAGATGAGCTTTGGCCAAGAGAAGTCGGCAGCGTTTCCGGATGTTGTTGGATCGTAGAGTCTCTTGTATATCGTAGATGCAGCAATAAACTGTGTTTACCATCAGTGGATTTCTGACGTGTTCCAGAGGCTGTGTAGTAATATTCTTTATACGATTGTGTCAGTTTTTAATGCAGTGCCTCCTGAGAGATCAAAGGACACGGACATTTAATGTTCATTTTCAGCTTTGCCACTTACATGTATGGTTGTTTACAGATTCTCAGAATATTTCAATGCTATTATGGAATAAAGATGCTGAAATCCTTGCAATTGTGCATTGAGAAATGTACTTAGACTGAACTAAGTAATACCCAAAGAGTTTTTCAAGTGGTGAACCTTGACACATCCTTGCTTGTGAATGACTGAGTGATGCTGCAGTCATGATACTGCCAACTCTTACCATTAACCTGTTGACCTGTTGAATGTTCCAAACAGATGTTTTTGAGCATTTCAGACTCTCCCAGTCTTTTGTTGCCACGGTCCCAACTTTTTTGCAACATGTTGCAGGCAGTTTGTTGTTGTTTATATTTAACATGAAATATCTTGTCTTTGTAATGTTTGCAGTTGAATATAGGTTGAAAAGGATTTGCAAATCATTGCATTCTCTTTTCACTTGTTCTATACAGTGTCCCAACTTGTTTTTTTTTTACAATGTATTGTTTGGTCAGATGAGAAAATTATAGATTATTTTTGTTGATTGAGTCACAGTGCTTAATGTTACTACAACCTCACATCTACTGCATTACTGCGATATTGTCACCCAAAGCCTGCATCATAAACAATGTCAGATTAGTGTTTTTAGACTCAATAACATCCACATTCATTTGGACCACTGCATTAATCCATCCAATCCAAACATTTGTGCTGTCACAGTCAGTGAAACGTGCAGTTGTACTGTGACACTAGAGAGTGCAACAAACAAATCATCAGCTTGTGGATTAGTCTATATATTGTTGTAATGCAGTGCAGATGAATATGCATCCACTTAAGGTACTGAGGTATCACTTGGCGTGCCAATGATGAAGAGTGGATTTGATTTTGCTCTCTTTATGTGACCCTGTTTTACCCAGAAGCAGGGCATTGTCCCCACCCTCCCTCCCTCCCATCTTTCTGTAGCACCAGGAAAAAACTTGGCTCGACCTGCAGGCAAGTGTACAGCAAAGGCCATGAAACCATCCATCTATATCCATTGCGTCTCTCTCTCTCCCTAAATGTGCGACGGAGGTCACCTTGAAACCAGACACTTGTTAAATGTACAGCACAAGAGGCAGACACGCACACACACACACAAGCAGTCAGCCCTCGTTCTGTCCTTGTCCATCCCTAACCCCTTCCTCTCTCTGTATCCTCAGATATCCTTCCCTTTCCTCCTGTCTCTGACCCCCTCTGTCACTTTTTTCTACTTTAACCTCCTCCCCGCATCTCTCTTCTCTGTGCCTCTGGAGCCAAACTGACAGCGGGCCTCATTCTCCAACTGTTCTTATGAAGAAATTTCTTCAAACCCACTTATACAGTTTTCACAAAGATTCTGGCATTGACCATTGTTTTTTTATTTGGAAGTTGTTCTTTGGTAAGTGAGCACATTTGTGCAGACATTTTTGTGCATAATAATTGGTTATTACTTTTTCTTTATGCAGTAATTCTACAGTTGTATAACATTATATTTTCAATAACAATAATAGTTTAATCATGTGTAATATTTCTAATAATTATTTTTATTATTTTAACAAAACATTATTGTCTTTTAAAATAAATAAAATGCATTTAATTTTCTTGACTTTTCTCTTAAATTTTCATGCCCTTATATCAGGGTAGACATAGGAACTTTCTCAAGAACAAATGAAAGAAAAATCTCAGATATTGGTTATTGAGGTCCACACCATCACAATTACATTTGCACTCAATATTAAGGTGTTGAGTGCGTACACCAGTTGTTATTAAACAATAGCTAACTAACAGTTACTCTTGGTTACAAGTACACTGTCCTATGGTGGAGGTGCCACAACAGTATCAGCTCTGTTGTGGCTGTAGAGGAGTAATCGGGAGCCACTGAGTCAAATACCTGTGAGAAGATGCACATACTGTAGCAAGACATTTAAATGGCATGGTCGTCTCTACTCAGCAGCATGATTACATTTATTGCCAAGTTTAGTGGGAGGAGACTAGAGCTGAAGTGATTAGTTGATTAATTAATTAGTAACACGACAGAAAATTGGAAACAACAAATTCTGAAAATCAATTACTTGCTTTAGTCAATTAGCAATCAAAAATGCCAAACAGTCTCTGCTTCCAGCTTCTGAAATGCAAAGACGTGCTGCTTTTCACAATTTAACATGATTGTAAAGGATGAGTTTTGAACTGCTGGTCTAAACAAAACAAGGAATTTGAAAATGTTGCCTTGGGTTATAAACTGTGAAAAGGTATTTTAGCTATTTTACCAGCTGTGGGAGTGTGTTGCTGGTATTTTTTTCACCTTGTGAGTCAGTGTGTGTGTGTGTGTGTGTGTGTGTGTGTGTGTGTGTGTGTGTGTG
Source organism: Lutjanus campechanus (assembly GCA_027495735.1). NCBI lineage: Eukaryota > Metazoa > Chordata > Actinopteri > Lutjaniformes > Lutjanidae > Lutjanus > Lutjanus campechanus. Next base: position 12,079 of record JAJHUR010095570.1, on the reverse strand, counting down.
TGTCATCATGGCAAAGTTTGGTCGTATGTCATCAAGACCTTGATGATGCTAACTACAGTATTGAAGCTTGTGAGTTGTCATCAAACTCTGTTTCCATGATGACTCATTATTCACAATGAAACAGGAAGTTGTAACTTGCAGTGTAGCTGGTATCGTTTTCACCTTGTGAGTCAGAGTGTGTTTGTCTCGTCGTGGCAAAATGTGGTCCTTGAGACACCTACTTGTAGCAGGAACTACCACAGAAGCGGTTTTGAGTACTTTGTCAGGTGTTTCTGTCTCTGTCCGTGGACAGATTTTGTTAATGCAGTCGTGTCACAACCATGCAGGATGCAGTAACAAAACTCTACAAGTGTGTACTTCACATCAAAATGAAGGTCGAGTTTGAAGATGGTTGTGGTCTGACGCATGAGTACTGAGTAATGTAATAATGCAGTAATGACTACTGAGTACTCATAAGTCACAACATCAAAATGTTGTTCTGACTTATGATCCCATTGCAAGATGGTTTCTAGGTTGTTTTTGTTGTTGTTGTTGTTTTACTATTTTCATTGTAGAAACATAACTGATATTAATCAGTAATCAAATAATTGTTGCAGCCCTGGAGAACATGGTTATATTTGGCCCCAGTTGGCAGAGATACTAAACAGGACCACAATAAGGCAGGTCAGCATAGTTATCTTGGGGATAACTATGCTGAGTTGTGCCCCAAAAAAAACCCACTATTATATTACTAAATTTGCCATTGCAGCTGTTTCCAGAACTACAGTACAGTTATTATACTCTAATACTGCAGGGACTACTACCAAAACTTCTGTTAGTATTAATCGAGTTATGTCACGCTAACAAGCTCCATGTTCTGAGTATGTGCTGGAAAAAAAAAAATCAGATGTTTCTACACAGCCCTGGCTCTGTAAATGGTAAACAAAAAGTGGTTTGACCCCAGCCATACAACACTAGGCCAGCCGATCTGTGACAGGTTGTGTTTGTGCCTGTGCACTGGACAAGGGGAAGAAGAAGTGGAGCAAAATCTTCAGAAGGAGCACTGAGGGAGGATCTGTTTGGTTGTCGAGTTCAAATGTAACCATTCTTTCTCCAGAATAGCACACCCCTCCTTTAAAGATATTGTTGTAGGCATAGCGGGACTGAGGGTGACGATGCTGCTGGCAGAGCAGAAGAGAGTTTAGCAGTATGTTGTCAGTTTGGCAGTAAATATTCAGTACAGGTCACAGTGTGTTTCTCAACTGCTGGAAAAGCTGAACAGGAAAGGCTAACAACAGTACCTCTGTGCATACGATGTCGACTCTGTTGAGACTGTGTCCCTTTCAGAATGTAATCCAGTCTTGAACTACAGAATTTTTTTGGGAGAGAAGGTAATATAATCCCATAATGATAAATCCAACATTGAATGTTTTCTGTGATTTTTTTTTTTTTTTACCAATTTTCCTGCTGTGAAAAAAACAGTTGTTGTTAGCATGTTGTTAGCTGTCCACTGTTAATCCCATGATGCCTCAGGTCGAGGCCGTCGACCAATCAAAATATCAATGCCCTGCTCAATTTCTACGCTGTCCATGCCTCACTGGTCACTGTAAGGACCTCCACATTCATCATTGCTCCTGATCACTTTGCATTTAAATAACCTTCAACCCTGTTTCCACCTTTGGGCTTCGATTCTAGTCTGCTGGGGAAGAAATTTGTTATTGTCACTCCCCAGCCTCCCTATTTGCTGGCTCAAATGTGTGCCGCAGGGAGTGACAAGGTCACATTGGGTACTTTTTGTGGAACAGTGCCCTGTCAAATAGCGAGTTTTCCTCTCAGTTCACCTTTGTTTAATATTGGGTGAAGAGGGGATGCCCTGATTGATAGTAATGCAGTCAGAATGACATAAAAGAGGACCATCATCACTAACAGCTGCTGTTCTCTGGATGGTCCACTAGTGCCAATGTCTAACTATTACACTTACAATATGAGCGTTCTAAAGAAATCTATACATTAGCCATGGAGATTAGTAATTTGGTACATTAAATTATAGCATGCTTATTGTTGCTGCATTTAATTCCTTGTTCATTTTTTTCACTGTTGTTCTAACTCAGATCAAACATGGTCTATTACTGTAATAAATTGTCTCATTGACCTCTTGATTAATTGGTCGATTGTGTCGCAAAGAAAAGGACTGCAAACACAGCAAGTCTTCAAAGGTCATGTGTGCACACGTGCAAGCACACACAGACACACACACACACACGCACCACACCCCAGGATCTTCCTGAGAAGGACAGATGCCCTTATTCAGCATCAGTTAACAGGCGATGTGTGAAGACATTTAGAGCAGCACATTTAACATCCCCACCTTGTCTCTCACCCTATCCAGAGTTGTTTATCTTCCGCCCTTGATAAAGTGAAGGGCCCATTGTCTGTGCGTGTGCGCACGCGCCGTGTGCGTGTGTGTCATGAACAATCAGTTGAAACATTTCCCACAGTCCCAAACCAGATCAATTGACCTTCCACAGACATGTGAACAATGAAGAGTGATGGACGAAATGGGATAGAAGATCAGCACTGTGGAACTGTGCAAGAACCAACAGGAAAAGGGAGGAAAGTGGGGTAATATGCAGAGCGCAGAAGCATGGGAGAGGGATCATGGAGCAGGAAAGATGACAGGTAAGGCTGTCTAAACGTGATAAGCAGGCTGAGCCGTTCCCGCTGCTGGGTTAAAGTCTGCACCGAAAGCTCAGCTTAACACTTATGAGTCATCATATAATTTATGTTATTTATAGCCATTTCAAAAGTTTAATTCATGCTGTAATAACTGCAATACACTCTTATCTTCATTTTAGACTGCTGTTGTATTGTAATGTAGAAGGACTATATTTACATTTAAGTGTCTTGGTCAGTCGAGTTAAAATCTAAATAGTTTAGATTTCAAGGTGTAAAATACATCTTCAGCACCCGAGGTAGCACTGACAGAAAGTTTGATACGACCTCTTTCATCTAAGCAAGACTTAAGCCTGCAGTAACTGATTTATTGGCCTCAAGGGGGCAGCAAAAATAAGTTGCAAATACCAACAGTGACACCTTTTAAATTGATATGGCACACTTTATACATCCAGCGGATCATAAATTTATGAAAACTAAATGAAGTATCCTGGACGAGCCCCCATTTATGTCACATCCCGCCTGAAAGGAAAGAAAAAAGTGAAGACCACACACGACTCTTTAAAGTAAATTTATTTAAGAAAGCAACATTAAGTATACAGTTAGGTCATCCATCATGTGTGTAGCATGTGTTTGTGTGAACATGACCAGGTATAAGACAACAAAATTAAATCAACCAAAGTCTAACCAAAACAAGTAACCCAGAAAGGAGGACAAAGTGACTGCTTAGGCACCCATATACATTATGTGACTAGTCACACTAACCCAGGTGTTACCCATCACTCTTGATGAGCCCCTTCCCAAATCAGGAAATTGGTCTTGACGCCTAACATAAGGAACTTTCCCTAGGGACTAGGAACCTTTGGGGGAACTCAGTGGTTTTCCACCACGGGGGCCAGAACATTAAAAAATGCAGGTGCAAAACAGTTTGTTTTTCTTTATTGTGCTTGAACACATCGACATGAAGTTACAGAAGAAAGCATAGGACAAATGGGCCGACCACAAGGTCCAGGCCTCCCTGAGTGCTGAGGATGAAATCCAGAAGGAATGTGAAACTGTGCTTCAAATTATGTGAGGTCAGCGTTGTTGTATAGTTGTGTGCAATGACATGTAAAACCTTTTTTTTCCGCCTTTCAGTTCATTCAAAAGTCATCCCTGGGACTACATTTTTTAGGTACTTTGAGTGGAAAAGTGGCAAATGCTAAAATGCTGATATTTAGCAGGTATGCTCACATTTTGTCAGTCACACAAAACACAAAGTACGGCTGAGGCACAGAGTTCTGCAGATATTTGGTGATAAATTAAGTATTGGACAAATGAAAATTACCTGATGATGTCAGGAAATGAAATGTCATGGGATCACCAAAGTTATTACAATTCATCCAGAGGGGAACTTGAATGTCTGCACCAAATTTCATTGAAATAATCCAATAGTTATAGACACATTTCACTCTAAACCACAAATGTGAACCTCACGACAGCCTTGGAGGAGAAGTCAGGAGTTCACCAAAGTCATTATTAGTCATCCTCTTGGCACCATAGAGATCTCTACCAAATGTTTTGGCAGTCCATCCAAAAGGTATTTTGGACCAAAGAGGTGGATGGAATCAGTCCACTGACTGATAGGCAGACATAGCCATGCTGTTTGTGTGAAAAATGATCTCTCAAGCCAACTCAGGGCAACTCCACCGTTCACATGTCGACAGCCTAAGGAAACGGGCAAAGAGAAATCCTGTAGACTTATTTTGAAACCGAGAGTAAGTCAGTTACTACAGGGAGAAGAAAACGAAACCAAACCAGCAAAGAAGGCAGTAGGGTAAGGGGAATATGAACCAAAACAAACCTTTGCTGGTCCCTAGAAAAGAGCAGTTTTCAAACAAACCCTAAGGACAGTCAGCTCTCTTGGTGCCCTCTCGGAAATCCTGCTAAATCTTTCCCAAATCCGACCTTAAAAGAAACTTGAGGAAGAGACAGCACGTATTAGCTATGACCATCTTATTTTCCTCCTACCACTCTATCCCTACAGGCCCTGTGCTCCCAGAACTGCTGACTGAATGTCTGTGTTGTCAATAGCCAAAAGAGGCAAGGTTGAGTCACACAGTTTGCATGTGTAGTTTATTCTGCCTTCATCAGAGCGGCATACCACAATCATACATCAGACGAATGCAAAGGTTGCTGGATACCAGATAGAATTATCAACTCGTTCTACCATCCAGAATCAGACAACTTGGTGGTGTGGGCAGATTCAGGGGGCTGGACCCAGGCAAAAGCAAAGGTCTCCTGGTTCAAAAATTCATATTATATAAAGATGTGAGAGTGTTGCATTACATAAGAAGATCTGTCCTTTTATAAAATGTAATTTTCCCATACACTCATCACCACTTTGGGAAAAAAAAGCGAAATCGACTAAAGGAAGACATCTCTCGCTGTTAGCATCTGACACTTCAGAGGAGAGACTTTTATGTCAAATACTAAAAAGATTTCAAATTTTCAAATATTGGAAGCTGAATGACCCAGGTGCCTCTAGCTGTCAAACAGAACTGTAAGCACAAGGGGCTGCTTCTTCTCATCTATAGCTCCTCTTTCTTCTTTCGCTTCGTTTTTTTTTTCTCTAAAACTCAGACTGAAAGTTTCTGGGGGTTTTTTCTCCAGTTCACTCAGATGAGGTCAGGCTGGGAGTGTTTGGTCTTTCCCTGTTCTCTAAGTCCTTTAACTTGAACGTAAATATCATTTTTATTTTGATAGAATCACCTTTAGATATGTTGGCTGGCTCTCCTCTCTTCGACCTCTGCACAATAACAGTTATGCTCTCGTCATCCCCAGCCTCAGGGCCAGCGGTGTAAAAAGTCTTTTAAATATCACCACCACAATATAGTCTCGCATGTTTTTAAATCATGCAAATGGTGCTAAATTGTTCAAAAGCAAACAATGCTCATTCTGAAGATTTGTTGCTTCCAGTGTTAGATTAATGATGCAATAACCTGTAAAATGCATTTTAATGTTGTTAGTCTTACTACTCTATATGCTACTGGGTAGTTTAAATTTTAACAATGCGTTATATTTTATGAGCTTTATCATGTATGCATAAAAAATCTGTCTTCAGCAAAATACTACCTACAGCCATTATTTCCTTCAGAATGTAGTGAAGCATAAGTAAATGAACACAACATAGAAACTCATATGTAAGATCCCAGACCTCACCATGTTTAATTAATTACAGTAAACGTGTGTTGCTTTTTCTGTCTTCTCTCTGTTCATGTGTGGACTTCAGGACCTTCTGGCTGCACCCTGTGATGCTTTAACAAATTTTAAATTGGTGGTATCACACAAGTCTCTCTCATTACTGTCAATTTAGTAACAAATCAAACTCACAAAAAATATGATGGGAACCAGAGCAAAAAGTATGAATGAATCCTCAACAATGTCTTTTTTTTAAATCATTTTGTGTCCTGCAAGTCATAGAATGATACACAGCTCGAATCAGCAAGAACATCCGAGTTTCAAATATTAAATATTCATCATAAATGGCTGTGTATATCAATGTGAATCTGCAATAAGCTCAGTAATTCAGTCCTTAAATCACAACAAACAACAAACTGTCTTTTTTCAAGGATAAAATTAGCACAGAAAACAACACTTAATTTATTTGATTTATCTTTATCTGTTAATTGTTGAGTCCACAACTGCTATCACTCCTAATATATAGTGCATTACATAAATATATGCGTGCATTCAATTTATCAAAATACTTCCACCCTGCGGTTCTTTATTGTATTGACTGTTTTAAAAATTCACGAAAATAAGAGAAACTAATTTGCAAAAAAAACAAAAAAGTCTTAATCGACACTTCAACTGTTAAATCAGGTTGTCAGACAGGCTTTGAAGTTGAGTCCTTGTGGTGATTTGGCAGTTTTTTGTAGCTATTCACATGAGCAGAGAGCACCAGAGATTTAAAAGCTACAATATGTAACATTTCTGTATTAAAATGTCGAAAACTATATGCATATGTTATATATTTTGTTGAGTTGTGTACATGTGAACAATGTTCAAACCCAGAGAAATTTGTAATTATTTATTTATTCAAAGTAACGCTCCATTTCCTTGCTCACTGCTGGTTGCTATGACTTCTGGGAAAATGCAGGATATGCTGGTTGTGTCTGAGAGTGAGGAAGGAAGTCGGCAAACTTGACAAAACAGAACATTAATAAAACTTTAATATTACCTTGTCCATGAACATGATTTCTATCTGAATCATGTCAGACAGATTTTTATCAGCAATGGTGGTTAACAGAGAGGACAACAACTGTTAATGATGATCCCACTCTACCTCACAACGTCATCAAACTACATCTTTTGTTATTGTTTGAATATGAGAGAGACCCATAGTGGCAGAACTTTGTATTGTGTTTAACAATGGACGACACTTTTCTAACTAATGACTTATTTGTCATTACTCTTCTGCCATAAGTAATAAATGTCAGAGTCAGTCTCTGTATGGTGGTAGTCTGTGAATTGGTGATCATTACACCATCATTCATTAAATCATTAACAGACCATTGTGAACAGACTGCTGGGGGTATTTGAGGGTGTGAAACTTCTGCAGCTTTATTTAACATTGCTAAGATCCGCTGGCTCAATGCTTAGTTTAAAAAAAAACAACTAACAAGTTTTCTCTTCCTTTTCCCCTGGAACACAGCTAATCTCCTTTGTTGGTTGCATCAGCAGTCTCATGATTCCTCTGGCTGTACCACGCTGTGTACTCGTCTGCACTGGTTATCTTGTCCCCAGATGAACAACAGGTGACTCTGGAAAGCAACAAGAGGGTTACAAACCAGCTGGTACTTGAGGCATTGACCCGATTGTACAGCTGCAAAGTGGTTGCAGACACCCAGCAGGGTGTCGGGATAGAGATGCTCAGAGACCTGTAGATAAACAGACCTGCATCATAAAGGCTGCTGGCTGCTGAGGTCAAAACATTAGTCTCCACAAAGCTCCTCAGAGTCACACTCGGTAGTAAAAAAAAGATTTTAAATGAATCTTTTTAATACATCCAATCTCTTGTATGATTTATCCAATGTCCTCTTTTTTACATCATTTTGCTTTTATGACTGAGGATTGAGGTCATCAGGCAATAGATGGTCTGAATGACTTAATGACTTATCTGTGAAAAGGAGGCAATGAAATACTAAACTCCCGAGTCTATAAAACACCAGCATTTAAGACTGTTTCTGTTGTAAAATGAAGTGGAAATCTAATTAACATTTGGAGGGCCAACTGTATCACTTTTAAAATATCAAGAATTGGCAACACTTTATTTGAAGGGGTGTGCATAAGACTGTCATTACACTGTGATAACCATGTAATGACAACTGTATGAACATGATGTGTCTTTATGAATGTTTACGACTGTTGTCACTGAGTGTCATTCGGTCAATTATGTCACTTTTTAATGCATAGTTGGCATTGTTTGAGATGTTTTTGTGTTGACAACTTGATATTAATCAAACCTATAATGTCTTTGGTATGACAACTTGACATTGTCAAATGTAAAGAAACTGTTCAGCTTTATGTTTTGACATTACATTAAAGTGTAAGTTTGTGGTAGGTTTTGATACTGGCCATCATGAGACCATTATGACTTTGCCATGAATACTTTCCTTGACTTGTTGTAAATTTTGTCTTAAAGACGTCATTAAGTTTTATTATACTGTCAAATGTTTTTATAACTGTGTCATGAATAATTATCTAAACTTCTTCCTTAACTTGGACTTGTATGGCCAGTCTGACAACAGTGTACAGTACCAAGGTGATTTAGCTCACAGAGTTAGCTGATGGACAGATAGCAGTCAGCTAGTTTAGTTGTTGCTAAAGCAGGCTAACGGCTGTCTGTTATTTGTTGCTGGTGCTAGTTAGCTTGGTTAGCCATGGAGCTAGCTGAGTAGGCTAGCTGAGTAGCCCTGGGGTGCCAAGAGCCAAACTTGGCAAGAAAACCACTGTGGTTTGTATTCCCTGTCAGACTGTTAAACGTCAGCCTTGGAGGCCTTCAAAAGGGAATTTCACATTGCATATTCTTAACCCAGGTCTATTCTTAGGCCTGGGCTAAGAGTTAATCCTGGGATAATTTAGTCCCTTTTCACACACACATTGTTAGCCCAGGGTTTAGTTAAGCCCAGATCTATACAATTCAGACTGTACTTTGGTTAGCACAGCAACTAATGTGGAGTCTTCAGTGACAACTCTTTAATGTTTTAGCCTCGTTTCACACCGTCACCTTTTAGCTCTGAGTTTAATCCAAGAATTATACAGAATTCTCATTCCTCCTTAACTCTGCTTTATAGCGACATTTAGGATGCAGAAAAATGATTCTGCAACCAATTTAATTGCTTAAGTAAAACTGATGCTAATATAAAGTGTATGCCTCACTGCTGGCCAGAACCCACAATGCTTCCACAATTAATTAGCACATTAATTATCAGTGCTGGGATTAAGTTATCATGTACTAATGAGTCTAGATCACTTTTTACCAAGCAATGTTTATCTCTGCCAATAGACAATGTAATACACAAAGGTAGCAATCACATGGGACTTTTGGCTTCTATCACATTCAAACTTCATACTACTTTGTAAAAAAATTTGATCCAAGTGTTGATATGTTTCCAAACATTTTGAGGCAGCCTATGCTCATGTTATGGGATGATGAAGTCCATCAGCACATGATGTTGATCTGCTCTTCATTAAAAGCTCAACTCTAAATTTTTAAGATTTTAATTTTTTTTTTTCATAGATCCAGAAATAAATTGACTATGTGTGCTTGGACATTTGCTCATACCAAACACTCCATATTTACTCCAGTAAACAGCTCACTTCTTTAAAGGGATAGTTCGGGATTTTTGACATGAATCTGTATGGCATCCTCATCACCAGTGTCATGCAATCACACTGACTTACCCCTGGCAGCGTCCTGTGAGCAGAGTTCTCGTCCAGCTTCGGTCAAGCCGAGTAGTCCGGCAGGTTTGCTAGACCCAGTAAAATAAAACGTTTCTCTTCCCAAAACATTATGTGTTCAAAAGAGTGATAT
>JAJHUR010095569.1:0-40220 GCA_027495735.1 Lutjanus campechanus | reverse complement strand
GTCTCGTATAATGTATGTCATCAACTCAAATATCACTGTTCCTTGTAATGTTACTTTAAGTGTTTTATGAGCAACTCCTGGTCCTTTTTACTGGTTGTGAAGAGAAAAAACGAGTAAGACCCGCTGTTGTGTGACTACGTCCCAGTACCAAAACACACAGGCATCGTAGCTTCAGTGGCTAACGTAACTTAGTATTATGCTTCAACAGTTTTGCATCAAACTGCAACTTTCTTAACTTGCAAACATCATATGTGTAATTCATGGCACAATTCAAACAGGATCAAAAAATAATTTGTCTCTCACCATTGACTAATGTTCATTTTTCCAAAGTAAGGTCCTATGAGGTGTAACTGAAGGCGGCGTGACGTAGCGAGCAAATTTAAGTATTACAACAGTTACAAAATAAAAGAATAAATCCATGACATTGTCATATAAGAGAAAATTTGCACACATACAGTTACCCAGTTTTAAAATAATATATAATATAAAATAATACAATATAAAAATACAAAAAGCATGCATCTCAAACCTGTCAAATGTAAATAAGATTTCACATAAAATTCCAAACTGGCTCCAATTGCATTAAGCAGTTGACAAGGCATCAAAACATAAAACATAAAACCAACTCAGAATGTACCAGAGAAAACAACAAAATAACATTTCCTCACTGCAGTGAAACTATCAAGTGTCAAACAGAAACAAACACTATACCTCAGCTGGAATGCAATTGATTTTTGTCACTGACAGAGTTTTTCCTCATTACCAATCTTCTGTTTTTATTGCCTTTCTGACTTGAGATTCTGCCAGGTTTCTGCTTGTGTAGCCCGGAAAAAACCCAAATAAGACAGTTTTAACTTTCCAGTAAACATGACCATGATTAACAGATTGCTAAATGCACTCCTGCAATATTTTAACTGTCCAGAGTGCAAACACATTTTAAGTCCGCCCTTCTTCATCCAAACAGTCCACAGAAAAGACGACCAAGGATATTTTCAAGTCTGTACTTTTATTCGTACTTGGTATGAATTACAAGCTGTAATATACTTAGTTACTTTTTAAAATCATATTTGAATGCAATTTGAATTAATATCCAAATCTTTCATCTGCATTTTAGTAGCCAGTAAGGTGATCTGATCACAAATGAGTCAATGAAAAAAAAAAGAGAGATACAAACAAAAAACAAAACAAAATCACCATTAAAAATGACCACTGTAAATTATTAATGATTGTTCAGGAAAACGCACAAAATTTTCAACCCTAGTTTGTAAAAGTGACTGTGACATCAGCAGTTAAAAGTAACTAATACTTGGAAAGTAGCGACAAATTCCTTGTACTTTTACTTGAGTATATTTCTAACACCAGTACTTTAACTTGTATTTGAGTGATATTTTAGCAGTGTAACAGTACTTTTACTTGAGTACAGTTTTTCAGTACTCTTTCCACCACTGCTCATTGTAAGGTGGTAAATCACTTTTGTATGTATGGTTCAGTATTTTGAGTATATGGTCAAGGGTTAAATTACTTTGTAGGTTTTATTTTTTAGGATGGTGGCACCAGTCGGACTGATGGCAAGACGTCTCCATGAATGTGAAGGTTCATAGGTCAAGAAGAGTTTGACACTTTATAAGAGTCTCACTTCGCTCTGTTTATTGAGAAAAGCTTGTATCTTCTGTACCATGCTTTTGTCCTTCATGTGTGAATAAACATGCCACACTGACGCGTCGACTCGTTGGTCTGATTGTGTTCAAACTCTTCACCCCTCGGTCCTGTGAACTCAGCTTTTCACTCATGAAAGCATGTGAGAAAAAAAACCCAAAACATTTTCATAAAAACTACATCATTATAAACTACAAAAAACAAAAACACACCATAAAGGTAATTTAAAAGGATAGTTCGGATTATTTGATGTGGATTGTATGAGGTACTTTTCAATAAGGATTGTATTACCTACAGTAGATGCTGGTCAACGTGCCCCATCTGAAAAAAACAGAGAGAGCCCCCAGGACGGAAGCTAAGCAATGAACTGCTGTTGACAGGATCAGCAACAAAAGGTATTTTAGCCACTTTTAAAAAAATCAGCCTAAAAAAAACAATATCAGTTTAAGTGTACACTATATTTAGAATATTTTCATGAAACTCCACTGGTCATCAAATCCCATGTTCTGCAAAGTAAAATAACGAATTTTGTCTGGAGTTCGGTTGGTTTGGTAAGAGTGAAATTTGGCTAATATGTAATGATAGTTTCCTGTTTGAAAAGGCTGTCTGATGGCAACAGAAAGAGGTGAAAATTTTCTAAATATAGCATACAATTAAACTAAAATTGAGTTTTTAAGGTGGACCTTTTTAAGAGGCTAAAATACCTTTTGTTGCTGACCCTGGCCACAGCAGTACATTGCTCCTGGCGCACCTCTCTGCATCTCCGAAGTGAGGTCATGACAGCCAGCATCTGCTGCAACTAACCCTTTAACACCTCTCTGACACAGTCGCGTCTAAAAAAGCAGATTTGCAGAAGTGAAGAAGACACAAACCATCACCTAATAAAACACAAGGTCTGCTTTTTGTTTGTTAGCTTTCATTAACAACATTTTCAATGTCAAACCCTCATGGGAGCTACTTCACAAAGTGATTTTCTCAGTTGTCATGGAAATGGTTCAGTCATCATTACATGGCCTAAAATAGAAATAAATTTGTCCATGTGATAAAAGGTCGTCAACCCTCTGAATTCTCTCAGTGGACGGCCTGAGAAAGATCAAGGAGGCCTCCCACATCACTCTCCTCCATGACTTTTTCCCACTCAGTGCTGCGACCGGTTTTGATCTGCTGTTCACAAACAGCTGATGTTGTGTGTTTCCTTTGTGCACCAGCAGAGTCCTTCAAGTGTTTAATGGTTTGTGGTCAGTGTTGTGGTAAAACTCCTTGTGTGGACTCACAAGGGCAAACCACTTCAATCAGCGGTTATGATCAGAACATTAACATTAAAATCCCTTAGTGGTCAACAGTTGCCTGTGATTGACTGATTTTTGACCACAAATGGGCATGAAGATGTGAAAACACAGCCAGTGAAAGCATGCAGGGCTGCTGTAGTACAAGACAAAGGTTGACTCACTCACTCTCACTTGAAAGAAGTCAGCTTCGTCTTACAAAGTCTTTTTTTTCCCCCCAAAATGGACGAAGCCCAAAACTCCTTAAGGTTTTATTTTGAGGGCCTCTAGCATCTGAGGAGTAACAGCTGTTGGAACTTTGTCACAGGCATTCATTTATTTCTTAGAGTCTCAGAATAATACATTCTGAGTAGAAAAGAAAACAAATTATAAATTCATGGGTACTCAACATCTGTTCTAGGATAATTAAACGGGGGGCCATCGTCCTGCAGCTCATGGATTCAGTCCAGACTAGAGCCCGACTGATGCTGGATTTTTGGGGCCAATATTAGAGTGAAAAAAATCTGATTCTTTATACAGAATATCATACACAGAATATAGATTATACACATGCTGTAAACACACATTGTTTTATCCCTCAGTTCCAAAATGACATGCACTGAAACCAATCCGAATATTTTATTTGGGAAAGCACAAATAATATGATGGAAACAGATATTTCTTCTTTCTGAAGCTGCTTGTTATAATTCAGGAAAAAACAGCAAAAATTCTCATCTATCTTATCCAATCACAGATTTAATGCACCAAGATTATCCCCCTCAAATGAAGGATATTTCTATATACTTGTATAGTTTCCATTTCCAAAGAAAGACAGAATTTTTCAATTGATAAAACATTTTTTTCAATTTCTGATTTTTCAGTATCCTCCAGTTAAAGGGGAGGTGGTGGTGGGCGTCAGTTCATAAAACGTAGCTAAAAATAAAAAGAGCGAGATGGATGAAAAGTACAGTATGAAGACATGGAAATATATGTAATTTCACTTCAATGTTCCTTACAGATCAGAACTAGAATGCATGACATTTAAAAACTATGCAGACTGATGAAGAACAAACTCTTGTAGTTCTCTTGCTAAACCTTTTTTTCCAGCTGCCATTTCTTGCAGAGAGGACTGTGCTGGTATTTTATATTATTTGACCAAAACCAAACATAGCTGCATGATGCTGAGCTCCCTTGGGTGCACGTTTTAAGTTACATATAGTCTCTTTACAACAGTCCCCACTTTAGCTGTTGCATGGCCGAGCAGTTCAGTTGCAGTTCAACATTTTCTCTCGATGGAGTTTTGGGAATATATACATTTGTAGAATAATGATAGCTGGATGAAAAATATATCAGTTTTGAGTTGTTTCTGTACAGATTTGAATATGTTTTCTGCAGAGCTATCTTGCCTGTTTATGCCAGGCTGTTTAGTTAGCAGTACTCTGGCTGGTTACATAGAAATCTGCTTGGGTTCACTTGACATTTAATTGATAGTACTTATGAGAAACACAGTATTTCATTGTTTTAATGTTTCTGCAGTTGTTTCATTTGACATGTGGTTGCTACGGAAATGTCAGAGAAAATGTAAGTGGCGTGTGGAGATGTACACTTTACCTGTAATGTACCTGTGATGTGAAAGGAAGGAAATAACCACACAGACAACTCACTGTAATCACTTTTTATTTACATATTTTGTTTTCGGTTTTACAAAAGAAAATGAGAGGTAAAGAGAGCTGGGGAAAAAAGTGAACCCGAGTAAAGAACTTAAACTTGTCTACAGTGGCCTCATGTTGATGTGATGACGTTATGATGATATTTACAGGAGAAATCTTGCGTGTAACAATTATAACACGTTATAATTAAGGCGACTCTCCCCTGCTGAATTTCATTTGGCAGTCATTCAGAGGGTGTATGTCTAATTCTGGAGTCTCCTCAGTTGCTTTGAATACTCAAGTCAACTTTTGACTTTTCATATCTTGCATCACCCCATCCCTCAAAATCAGTCACCAGGGAAAATAACTCATCAGTGTGAAAAGACAGATGATTAAATAAGTGGGTCGGCCGTGCATTTGCGTGTGCACTTCCCTTTCCAGAGTGTGTGTGCATGTGTGTGTGTGTATATAGTAGAAAGTGGTGGGGTGGCGGCGGGGGGGCTGATATAAAAGAAGCTGTATTTTCCATTATCTTGTGGCCAAGGCGGCAGCATTTCTGCTGACATAGTGAAATATTGATGTGGAATAAATTCCCGTCTAATTAGAGTGGCTGAATTAATCAGGAAGCGTTTAATTAGCAGAGTTTTCTTTTCAGTTGAAGGGAGGTTTTGATCTGAGCCATATGGCTGCTCCCTCTGATGTGCCGTGGTTCACAGGCTTTTAAATATGAATTACTTTTCTTGGAGGCCTCAATGAAATTGAGCGTCTTGGTGACAGGGTAAATTGTGTAATAGACCCGGGTAGCATGGGACACTTGTCATGGCATTACATAAATACTGTATCCTGTTGTGTTACATGAAAAACTAACATACACTAATTTAGGGAAAATAGGGATTAAATTATTGGTACCGGCAATATTTTATGTGTCTCACTGGGTGTTGATCACAAAAAAATCCACCCTCTATCATCTATTTCCTATTCATGTCAGCTACATTTGATTAATCCACTTGACAGTGGCTTAAATTTCTGATTTACTCAAGTTATTTCAGATAGAAAAACAAGCATCTAAAGCTTTGTGAAGCATGGACTTTTTTTAAGATCTCGAACATGGACTTCAGATATGGCTATAAGTGTTCTGGTGAGGAATCATCATCTTTATGTGCCTTAGCCATCAATCCTTCCACCAAGCTTAAACTGAACTGTTCAAAAAACACAGCAAACACACTGAACTTAGAGGTAGTTTACTCCGATTGTTTTTTTCTCTTGTGACGAATGCAGCGTACAGTGGATCTGATACACATTATCTAAAATGTGAAGAAAATATAATTCATCTGCTGACTTCAAGCCTATGCATCACAGTTGGTGTTGAGTCAAAAGTACAATATTTGGCTTTGAGTGAGGTGGAGTAAAAGTCATAAGTTTCCGAGTTGTGAACCTCATGGTGATTTACAGACATTCATTGTAAAAAACAAACAAAAAAAACAGCAATATTTGAGATATTTCACTAGATAAGCAATATTGGTGGTGCTATGAAAAGTCAGGAGATCAAAAAAGGATTTTTCCTTTGGGCATCTTGACGTCTGCACCAACTTTCATGGCAATCATCCAGTAGTTGTTGAGATTTTTCAGACTGGACCAAAGTGGTAGACAGACCAACAGGCTGACGTTTCCATCCCTTGAGCCACACTGCTGGCACTTAGAGAAAAAATAACATTTCTATTTGTCCTTGCCCACTTTGCTGCTGCCTCCTATTTCTGCAGTTTTGTGACTGGCTTAATGGTTGGCATTTTTAAATAAAGGCTTCATAAAAAAAATAAAAAAAAACAGTTCTTCACATTGTCCTGGTTCAAGGGTACTTCTGCAAAAGAACTCCAGTGACATCTAAACAGTATTCGAAACACAGAGAACAGGCATACTGTTTAGGCGGTATTCTTTCGCTACAATGAACATGTCAAGTGTAGTTAATTCTTCTCATTCCATCAAACTAGCAAATGCAGTGTCCCTGAGTGAGCCCAGTGATGTCTGCCCGGCCAGCAGCAAATATCAAGAGACTGGAAAGAAATACAGCTGCAAAGTTGTTTCAGAATAAATATGTTTCAATCTAGACATGATGAATTTTACAGCAACATATAAAAATAAATGAAAGATACAGAGGGGTAATTTATGTGGCATAATCAGTGGCAACCATTAAAGATGATTATACAGAGAAAAAAGCAATACTTAAACATTAATTTATTAACAAACAAGAAAACACCAAACACATTTGGGGACTGGAGAAAATATAGATAAGAACACATATGAATTTAAAAGGACAATTCACCCCAAAGTCAAAAATACATATATATTTTTTGTCTTCCCTATAATGGCTTTAAATGGCATTCAGCTTGTAGTGCTCAAGATGTCAAAAAAGTACTACATCTGAAAAACTCAACAATGTCTCTTTCCAGAAATCATGACCTGGTAACTCAAGATAATCCACAGACCTTATTGGGGGCAGTTTTATTTAGGAAAAAATGAGGAAAAACAAGGTAAACAGGAAGGACAACTTGTTGAAAATTCGTACAGGACAGCCAAATCTGATTTAACTAAAGAAATCCGGGACAGCCCGACTGTTCAGTTTTTCAAATGTTTACTATTTTGCACCTTGAGCACCACAAAGCGAGTGCCATTTCGTCCCATTATAGAGAAGGCATCTCTACGGCCAATATCTCCAGAAATCAGCAACTCACACACACACACACACACACACACAAAAAAAAAAAACTATCTAGATTTATAAATAGATGGATGGCTGGATGGATAAATAGTGCTACAGGCCAGAAGAAAATATGTATTTTTGAGTTTTGGGTGAACTTTAAATATTCTTTCTTCTGTTCAACAAAACAAATACAAAAGAGAAGGCAGGTTCATTGCACAAACGGCACGACATGACATTTAAAATTACCTCTCAAAATGTGTGAAATACATCATCGTGTCGAGCAATAGTCTTTGATAACGGCAGCTGCTTGTGAATCATCTCACACATTAACATTATCCGAATGTGTGTGTAACTCTTAATGTGCAAACTCGCAGTATCATCATTTGATTGATGAGACGGTCAAAAAACAATCTGCCCCTCTGTCATCAGCCCATCTATGATGAGTGGGATGAAAGAAATAAAGATGGCAGAGCAGTCAGTGGAGCAGTAATGTGAGTTTGGACTTAAGTATTGGTGAAGCTGTAGATGCATACAGATGACTGTCAGACGTACTGTACCAGCAAATGTGAACATTTTACTAAAATGTGTATTTTTTTCCCACTCACTGTGAAACTTATCTGCTTCCAAAAGTTGATACTACTGTCAGTCCTTCATTTAGTCATATTATGTTATATCTCAGGAACCACTGGAGCATTTTTGAATGGAGCCTGTGCCGTCGGTGGGATGTACATTTCTATATTTCCAACTAATTCCCACTAGGCCGTGTCTCCCACAGCTGAGTTTGACTGACATCCAACTATCCTCTTGAGCTCTCAATGATTGCAGCATTTTCAGTCAATTTAGTTTGTAGTTCTACATTTTTCATGCCTCCGCACTGGCAACAGCTGAGGCAGGAGGTATTATGTGTTCGGGTTGTCAATCCATCTGTGCATGTGTTGTATTCTCGTGCACTCAATATCTCAGGAAGACCTTGGGGGAATTTCTTTAAACTCGGCTCAAATATCCGCTTGGACTTAATGATGAACTGATTGGATTCTGGTGGTCAAAGATCACTGTGACCTCATTTCCATACCATTTTCATGCATGTGGTATCTCAGGAACAGCTCGGGGGGGGATTTCATTACATCTGCAGCACAAACATCCACATGGACTCAAGGCTGAACTGATTAGAATTTGGTGGTCAAAGGTGATGGAAATGGATGGATGAAATGATCTTATCCAAAGGGTCAAAGGTCAACTTCACCATGACATCATAATGTTCTGCAAAAACACCTGAAGCTCTCTATCAGTCCTCTGTACAGACAAGCCCAATTTGGTAATTCTGGGTAAACTGTCAACACTTAAATTGTATCTTCTGTGAGACTGTGGGGATTACTGACTATTTGTCACTTTTGTTTACTTTTTACTGTCAAATGATGAACGAGAAAAAGGTCAGCATGGTGACTTTTAAAAGCACACAAGATGAGTCGAAGCTGGACATCCATCTTTAGTAGCATACGAGAGACTCTAAAATTCATTCAGATGAAAGTTCCTCACTTCCTCACAGGTTTTCTAGCTTCTTGATAAATTTTACAAATACTAAAAATGTATTTATTTAAACTTAATAAGTAATAGTTTACTCTCGGCACTGCATCAAGCTCCAGTTTATGGCTCTCAGCTCCTGTTACTGTACGTGACTATAAAATCATAAAGACATGGTGCCTGCTAGCTCTCTGTCAGCAGACATCATTCATGTATGTGGAAAGAAAAACTGACACTACTAATAATCAATAACAACTGAGCCTGGTTCCATTAATATTCATTGATGAGCAGTGCTGGATGTTTGGGTGAATTATGCCATTGGCAATGGCAGACGTAGCAGACAAATACAGCCTATTCCCTGATGTGTGATCTAAAAATCACCTGATATTACAGTGGCATAAGACAGTTCAGGTGATGGGAGCTTGTTTTTCATTAGAGTATAATATAAACTGTTCATCATATAATTGATGTCTTTGTTATTCTTCTACCACATCCTGCTGTCCAACCCAAAGGTAGTAGAAGTGTAATTTGCAGGTAGGAACACTAGTTGTTGCTGCCCTCTGGTGGTGAGGAGTATTGAACTTCCTGAGTAACCCTATATAAGATACACTGCTAGCTGTGTTTTTCTGTCCACCCAGACCTCTCTGCTGCAGTGAAAGAAATGCTAACATTAGCATGTGGATAACATGAGCCTATTTTATGAGCTTTTAGTCTAAAAAGTCAAAGGAATGAGGGTATTTTTTTGGTTGGTTGGGTTGATTAAAAGACCAGCGCGTAAAATTTAGGGGGATTTACTGGCAGAATATGGTGGAAATGGAATAACATATGCATAAATATTCATTAGAGTATAATCACCTGAAAATAAGAATTGTGTTTCCATGAGCTTAGAATGAGCTGTTTATGTCTACAGAGGGAGCCCACCATGTTGGACTGCTATGTTTCTAGTAGCCCAGACAGGACAAACCAAATACTCAAACACTAGACTGTAGTGTTTTGTGCAAGTTTCATGGCCACTGTAGGTTCTTCTACATGCTTGATAGTCGAGAGTGAGGTGAGGGGTATTCACTTGATTGCAATCTGCAACCTCACTGCTAGATGCCCCCGAATCCTACACACTGGCCCTTTAACAGATTCATGAGTTTAAAAGCTTATTCGATGCCAAAAACACTGCATAATGCCACATGACAAGATTTAACTCACGTAAGCATTTAGGCATTCATAGTTTGGCTCTGAAACAAATATGCCAGCCTCTATTAGCTGAGTAGCTAACATTAGCATACTAGCCCTTCAGCCTCCTGCAGCTGACCTCTGACTTCGCTTGAAAGGAAACAAAAGGCAGAACATTATCACTACAGGGATAAATAGTCTATTATCATCCTGGCATCAACCATACACTTCAGAGTTGTAAACTGGCAATGCATGCATATTGTGCTACCTGTTTAGATAACAAGCCGAGAGAGGAAAATTATCGCAGCTGCTCAGCTTGCAGGGCAAACAGGGCAGTGTTTGTTTGTCATTGGGATCTGTCTGTTTGCTGTGGTAGGTCATTACCTTAGGAGTTCAAAACTGTAAGTGGATGACCCTTTAACAAAGTTTCTGTGACTGTGTGTAATTCCAGGCTGAAATTGCCTCAGTTATTCATGTTGATTAGAAAAGGCTTTATGCCCTCATATACAATTTAGTCTGAGGGGTGAGCGAATATTGGCTTTAGCAGCGAACATGTACCAGATGATTATGTTTGTTTCCTGTACTGTATTTGGGCAGCAGATGATTACAGAGTCAGAGTTGGGTTATTTTTCCTTTAAATATTCACAAGCCTACAGCAGAGTCAGTATTCATTTAAATCATTTAAACTGGAAAGGTGTATAAATATTTGCATGATTATAATTTGATGTTATGGTGCTGGACAGAGGTCTGCGCTCACAGCGACATTAACAGTCAGGTTGAAGCTGTCAGGATCGAGATGGTTTTCAAGTTCCCATGAAATGGCTAGTGCAGTACTTATTGCGTACGTTATAACAGGTAGCAAGGGAGGGACTTGTAGTGGACATTGATTTGTGTTTACAGTAGCAAATAGTACTGAATTTGTGTTACGCCCACTTGGGACCAAAACAGCCTCTGAGATCAACAAAATCCAGTCCGACGACGGGGAATAGGCTACAGTACCGAGGTGATTTTCTTGCTAGATTTGGCTCCTGGCATCCCAGGGCTGAGTCTTGGCTAAATGAGCTAACGTCAGTTAGCGGTTACCTAAATTACTTAAGCAACAAATAAAGCTATCTTTCCATCAGGGAACTCTGTAAACAACAGTATTCTATTTCCTGTCAGTCTTGGTGACCAGTTGTGTTCGCTGGGAGCCCACTAATGGCAGCTAACAGTGACAGTTAGCTACTTAAGAAACAAGTATGCTGCTAAAGCTATCTGTCCATTAAGAAACTGTGATTAAATAAAGGAAAGTTGAAGCTGAACACATGGAGGACATCAGGAGGAAACCAGAAAATATTTTCTCAATAAAATATGATCCAGTTTCACCCAAATGAGTGGATACAGTTATAAAGTCATGCTTTTGTGCAATGAGGCCTGGCTGCAGAAAGACTCTAATACATTCTTCTTTATGGATGTCTTCACCTTCCATACTCCGGTGCCATCATAAGTGAGACAGCCTTTCACAGGATGCAAATTGACCCTTCCTAAGTTCTGCTCCTTTTCACGCCGTGCTCCAATGATAGTTGAACAAGCCTGGTACCTTGGCCAACTTTCTCCTTTCCTGTTTCCTGTAGTGATGCTATGTTCTAGGCTCATCTATGTTGAAAAGAAAACCCAGTTTTGAAGATCGTTGAAAGACATTGCTGGGGAACCTGCAAAAGCAAGATTAAATGCTAGCTAAGTAGCAAGCTAATTTACGCCAGTCATTAGCTACCTAGTTAGTAAGTGTTTTGCTAACACCAGCTAACTTAAACCTGCTACAAGGAGTTTATGAAACTGCCTCAGTTAAATACTCTGTGACCTACAATATATACAAACAAGACCATCTGCGAGAAGATTGTTCATTTCTACCTGGTTATTCTTAATTCCTGCCACCAGGTTGGATTCTTCTTGAAATCAGATGAAACAAGCCTGTGTTCATGTATTTTCACAGGAAAAATTAAAGTGAGTATTATGTTCGCCAGTTAAAGAAAACAGGAGATGATTTTTATTTAGATCATTTTATTTTTTACGTTGTATTTTGTGGTTATGGCAGTGGAAATAGTGCCACTTTTGTCCACAGGGGCCTCCAAAATCAACATAATATGAAAGTTCCTTGTAGTACCTTAAGCTTACCAAGGTACCAAGTTTGCTTAACTGTCATTGGAGCACTGAATGAAAAGGGGCGGGACTTAAGAAGGGTCAATTGTACACCTCAGAGTGCAGGATGAATGATTAATAGTTTTTAATCATTTTCCAGAGAAAGACCATTAAAATACCCAAGAATACAGGTACAGGTAAACGACTTTTCTGTCACTGTTGGGACAGACACTGGCATATATGTGACATAGAGGACAATATTTAATAAGTAAAAATAACTGAACATCGAATTTTGACTTTAACAAAGCACAAATCTCACAAGGAAAGCAGCCTACCGAGAAGAAAGATAGGAAGCTGCCACTAACAGTTATCTGTAAGTCTTCCTCTCTGTTTTCTGCATCATTATAAGAATGTCGCCACAGTAGAAACTGAGACCAGCTTTGATATGTCACATCAAAACACAGTTTGAGTGTTTGGTATCCACACGGTCCAAATGTTCTGTCCAAGGGTGATGTAAACAGAGTCTCTGTCTTTCAGCATCAACCCAAGCACGAAGATGTGCACTAGATAAATCAAACATGCCACTCAGCCACCTGTCTCAGACAAAATGGCCAGTTTACTCTGCTCTTTGTTATCATCGATGAGCGCAGGGAGCCGAGGTGCCGGCTCGAGTGAACTGCCAGGGATCTCTTTTGTTGCCTGCTGAAATGTGACACTGATGACTGAGCAGGGAAAGCGATATCACAGTCTCTTCTTTTATCCTGTTTCTCAGTACTTCATTCAGGAAGTATCACAGAGACAAGATTAGTGGCCACGTCTCTCATCGCGCCATCTTGTCACAGAAAAGTCAATGGATCGGTAATGTGCGCGCATCCAGCAAGCAGACTGAGAGAATATGGATTTGTGTCTAAGTGTGTGAAGCCTTGTCTAATGCATTTCAAACTTAGAGATCAATATATATAACAAGTATAATCTTGTAGATTTTTATGCCTCAACACCGGCAACAGCAGTAGCTGGACACAGGGCTGCACAATATGGTTAAAAAAAAAGTTATCTTGTGATTATTTTTACTGCTATTTTGTTTGTGATATGCATTAGTGGGAACGATCATTATTTTATTACAATTTTCATTTTTACCGAAAAAGAAACAAAACAAACTTGTGATGATGTGATATATGTTGGAGTATATTCTTACATCTGAAGAACAAAATTTTTAGGCCAGGATATCTCTGCAGCTCTACAGTACTTCATTATAATGATGTTTTCTGACAAATTTTTCCTTTTTATAAAAATTGTGATTTGGTTCTGGTTCTGCGATTAGGATATTGCACTTGGCCATATCAGGATTTCGATAGTATTGCAATTAATTGTGCAGCCCTAGCTGGAGGAATTAAGTTTTCAGGTTGTGTGTCCATCTGTCTTTCCCATTCTTGTGAATTAAATATCTCAAGAACGCCTTGAGAGAACTTCTTCAAATTTGGCACAAATGTCCACTTGGACTCAAGGATGTAATAGAATTTGGTGGTCAAAGGTCAAGATCAATGTGACTTCACGTCCATCCCATTCTGATGAATGCATTCTCGCAGGAATACTTCAAGGGAATTTCGTTACATCTGGCACAATTGTCCACGTTGGACTCAAGGACTCAAACTGATTAGATTTTGGTGGTCAAATGTCAAAAGTCAAGGTCATTGTGACCACATGTTTGGCCCATTCTCGCAAATGTCAAGAATCTTAAGGGATTTCCCTTAAATTTGAAACAATTGTCCACTTGGACTAAACAGTGAAATAACTAGAATTTGGGTGGTCAAAGGTCAAATGTCAAAGGCACTGTGACTTCAAGTCCGTCCCATTCTTGTGAATGTGATTTCTCAGCTTTAAAAGAATGGCACCAACGTGAACTTGGTGGTCAAAGTTCAAGGCCACTGTGACCTCACAAAACAGTATTTTTTTGGATGAAATGGCGAAGTGATGACATTTTATATCCAAACAGTCAAAGGTCAACTACACTGTACCATCATAATGTTCTGCAAAACACTTGAATCTTTCTATAGCCTCTTTTACACTGAACAAAAAACCCACTAACATAAACTAACTTCTGGCTTATTTCTTCACTGGGAAAAAGTACAGTTGGCATTCAGCCCCAGGTCAAATGACTCTGTAGCAGACAAAGGTATTTCTTGTCTCAAGCTCCATGACACCCGGGTGGACACGTCATTTTCATTCATTTTTGCCACAGGCAGTGAAGGCTTGTAGCCTCGTTTGCTCCTTTTTAATACACGTGCTGTTTGACTCGGTTTGACTCTGTGCTGCAGCCCAGCACAGCAGAGTTTGCACTTGCTTAAACGTCTTTATTTAGAGACGAAACACTCATATTTAGCAGTAAAGTGTCTTAACAATGTATAAACATTTTACTTCCTATAAATTCTTAACACCTAAAGTCCCCTGTTATTTTGTTATCTAAAAGCTTTTTATTATGAAGAAGCAAAATCAGGAAACACTGCTTATCATGAGCAGTAACTTAACACAACTCCTATCAGCTGAAAGAGAAACTAAACTTTAAACCACAGAGATTCAGTCAGAAGCTACACAAGTAGGGAGAGCTGAACATACAGACCCTTTTAAAACCTCTTTCACTCTCAGATATGAGCTGAATCTATGGAAAATATCAGAAAAAAAAACCAAAACATAAAGGCAACTGGGCCTACCTGCAATGGGAAAAGGGTCAATCGCTTATTTTTAGGGGGTTACCCTGCATTTAAAAAACCTTATATGCTCTAATTTTGGTGCAAACTGGTATATCAGTCTTCTGTATTCCTCTGTAAAAATAGTTTCTAAGTGAAACTGGAAATGATTCATTGGAATCACAAATGTCAATTTAGTGATAAAAATACACTTATTACACTTAATATCTTTGGCTAAATTCCTTCAAAGCTGTCACCACTCAGTCTTTTATGAGTCTGGACAGACATGGATGTAAACTGCAACTTAGCTGACTGGCAGAGGCATACTACAGATTGAAAATGAGACTATATTTCTGTGCCATGATTAATCATCTGATTTTACATTAAAATGTCATCTTTTATTTATTTATTTTTTTATTTCCTGTGCTGCAATGTTCTTAAGAGGTGAAAAACATCCTCTCATCTCAGTTCCTCACATTTGAGTCACACTGTCTGATACATAGTTAGCACCAAATAATAGTGTCATTCAAACCCAGAGGGGATTTTTAATGGTGTCATCAGGGGCACATATCGATCAATAACACTATCAGCTCCTCACAGCTGTATCGTGGTCATTCTGTGCTATGGGGCGGTAAAAAAAAAACAACTTCTTTATCGTCCTGTTAAAGCCTAGGTGGAAAATGCAAAGAACCCATCCATTTTGATAGGTTTTCTCGGACAATCCTCTCACACTCGATGCTAATGATGAGGAAAGTGACCCAGAAATCAATCCAGGAACAGATACTTGGGTAAGTAACTTGACTAAGGAGGTTCTTTCTTGGACACACAAAAGAGAAATGGTGAGCAGCGATGTAATCAAACAAGGTCAGTGAAGGGCCATATATTTCTGGAACAGAATGGAGTCTGTCACTGGTTTACTAATGGGCTCTTGACTGAGAGCGGAGGGGGTGGGGATCCTGGACTGCAAGACTAATTTCTTTTTAACCAGCAGCCAGCTGCGCTGTGTACATCAGTACAAAGCTACAATCAATTCTATCATATAGATTGTACTAAATTTTGTATGTCAGGACAACTGTGGGTTGTAAATGCTGGTATCACTCATGATGCTGTACATAATACTTTTCTTTTCTTTTCTTTTTCTAGTCTGATTGGAGCAAGTGTTAAGTATTTTACTCAGTAAAATGAAGCTCAGAGCATTTGTACAGGTGCCCTTGGTGTAGAAAAATTAAAGAAAAAACAGAGGCCTAAAGCACATTTTTTGGATGATTATAAAAGGGATCATAGCTGGTGGACAGTACAAGAGACAAATTACACCATACTTTATCATCTAAAAATACATATACCCTAGTCACTGATTAAATATGAAATAATAATTCATTCTGTTCACTCTGCCTGCACTTTTGTTTGAGTTCTAGATGAGGTGAGAACCCATACATTTGCAACAGTCATTTGTAATGACTGTTGCAATCAAAAACAATTATTAAGTATAAAAGTCTGTGCATTTCTTATTGTCCTCCCTTTTCACAACGTTCAGTCTAGCTCATTAGTATGTAAACCAACAGATTTTTTGTCTTTGTACTGCCCTTGTGTACCACTTTATGATCCTCTTTTGTATTGTTTTGTTTGTACTGTGGTGTTGTATGATGACTACAGCTAAGAGTAGCCTATTGCCCAAGCCCAGTTTGCCCTCAGGCACACTAAAGCATATCTTACATGTGTAACGTGTTTTACATCAGGCAGTATTGGAACGAATCATCTGAAGCCAATGTTTCAGGGCTTCCGGTGTAGCCAGTGGATATCTGGATAATGAATACCCAAGACTTCCTTCCTCTTTCGTGTGCTGGTCATTGTTTACAGTCTGATTGGCAACTTGTGATGCAATAATGTGGTTGGAGTTGAGGGACGACATCTATGACTGGACTGTTTCACAAGTGTCCTGTTTCATATGAATGCAGATGCATTTTTAGAAAAAGCTCATAAAAAGCTAAATCCTAGTCAGAAGATGGCCGATGAGTTCAAAGACTGCATTTCGGCCAGTGCCATCTGCCTTTTTTGCTCTACACACAATCAAAAATGTGATTGATCAGTACTATTTGAACTACAAATGGATTACAAATAGAAAGAAAGCTTCTGATACCCAAAATATTATCCCTTGCCTGTAAACAGATTCTGCATTAATATGCAGACATCTGTTTTTAGACTTCAAATGTCATGGGACTTATGTAATATAATTAAGATCAGGTAGACCGCTCGCTGGTACTCTCCAAACAGTCATAAATGTTGTTCTGGGAGTCATTGGCAAACAACCTATTCTGTCATTTAGGTAAGAGGACGTGTTGCCTTGAAACGCTAAAGATATTCTCCCCCTCCTTTCTTTGAAAAGTCAAAACATCCACAATATATTTTAGAAAGTGGACTTGATGATTTGATTTGTGGTGAATGAGCTAAATAATTCGTTTTTATTAATTAATGCTATTAATTTTTATCCAGGTCAGGGTGATAATAACTCAGGAGAATAGAGAGAGGAGCCTGAGAACAGTTGAAAGTAAAATGAGCACTTTAACATCCAGCTCTGCTGAGGGTTTTCTTCAGAATGTGACTGTTTAAAATAACCCAGCACTCTGCAGCAGATTTATCAGTTTCTCCTCTCTTTCCCTCAGGTTTAAAGTCTATAGGAATTAATAAGTTTCCTTTTTACCATTATAGATCATTGGGTTCAGCCCTGAACAGATACAGTATTTCTGTAGATTTCAACAGACATTTTATGTTTTACACTCTTCACACTAAGCGGCTCTAACTATTTGCTGAGTAAAAGCTTGCAGCTCTTCTGTGATTTCATTAGCAGGATTGCTGATAAACTGAACTGTGGTGGCTGCTGTTTATGATTTATAATTGGATCTGAAATGGAGCCAGTATAGGAGGTTGTCAGTGAGCTACTGTGGGAAGGGTGTTGGTGCTAGTTGAGTCGCTTGTGAAATCAAGCTTGATATGACCCTGCGTGTGTCCTCGCACCATATTCAACATGCAGTATGCAAACAAGCAACACCCGTGCTATGCATATTTTTATGACACAATCTTGGCAGGCGGAAGCACAGAGCATGTCAAAATATGGCCCTGACCCAACACTGAGTTCCTGGAGAAATTCCAGCAGAGCCAGAATCAATCTATTGCCAGCTGCTGCTGATCCATGGCCTAATACGAGGTTCATGCAAATAATTAAAAGAAAAAAAAAAAAAAAACAGAACTGGAGGATATGATTTTTTTGTATGTATTAGGAAGGAAAAATATTCATCTGTAGACCCTCCTTAGTTATTAGTATGCAGTGAAAATGATTTGTATTGACATTTAGAGGTCTAACAAATGGAAGAATCAATAACCACCAAAACTGTGTTTCCAAACTGTTTTTTTTAACTATTAACCCTCCCTCTGAATGAAAACAAAGGCATCTGCATGCTCAATTCTGTGCACAAATCTTTTAAAATTAGGAAGCTTTGAGTCATAGACCGTCTTCAGGTATCAAGTGAATGCAGCAGTACGAAAGGTTAAAAGACATCACTTGATTAGCCTTAATGCAGCACACTTGTGTCAATCAGGTGAGCCCGTATACATGAATGGAATTTTTGGGCTTGTGCGAGATGAACTGCGCCTCGCCGGGAAAGTAGATGAGAGCAGGCGGCAGCAGCAGCAGTGGGAGGTGGTGACAAAAAGCTGCAGTCAAGTCGGGCAGTTTCCAGCAGCCCTCAGAGAACAGAAAGTGAGAGAAATATTTACATCCTGTTAGATCTGTAGGCTGCTTGTAGTCTGCAGACTATGTTCATAACTGAATAAATAAAGTGCGTTCTCGATGGCTGATGGAGCTGAAGTAGAACAGATCCCTCTACTTTTGCACGATCCTTTGCAAAAGTACATTGTAACTGCTCCATTAATAAGTCATATGTAAATGTAACCTTTATTATTTTTATCAGCCACAACATATATATTTATCAACATATATATGAATTAAGCTACTAACAACAAATCTAGTGAGTTAATCAGATCATTAGGGGGAAAGTGAGAAATATACACAAATCTATCATTTTGTAATTTATTCCTGTGTATGCTTGTAATCTCAGTTAGCGCTCCACTGGCAGCAGCACAACGTCTCATCTTCTCCCCTCGCCCCGTGCACCACAGGTCGGAGACTGGCTGCACTCATGGGAACACTGTGTCTCTGAAACTTTGTGACAACAGGCAACAGAAGAACAGGCAGACAACACAGAACAAGGAAAACAAGGCAGGATGATGGAACATGGATCACTTGCCACAAGCGAACCGATTCATGAGAGTTGGGACATGTCCCGCTTACTGTCCCCACCAACTGTGACATGAAACATCTGCCCTGGGTCCTGGTTGTGGTGGATCTGTTCATGCCTTGAAAGAGGTCTTTGACCGAAAGCTTCCTAATTAGAAAGATTTTTTGCACATATTTGATGTGTGGATGCTTTGTTTCCTCATTCACTTGAAACAGTTGTCCAATAGTTTGCTTCAAAACCTCAGCCAAGTCTGATATTTTCTCTCTTTTGCACATCCCAAAATGGTCGGCAAATATCAAACAACAATAGGGGTTGTAGTCATATGTAGTCATTGTGTATTGATGGTGGACATCAGTCCAGGCCAATCTCCATGTTCACTCTATTCACAAACAGACCACATGTACTGTAAGCATTTTGTTGCAATATTTTCCATTTACAGTTTATGCTAATAACATATCTTTGCCCTTTAGTTAAAAAAAAATCCAAAGTAAAAACCACCAAGTGTCTTGAGTTTCAAGAGTTAGTCAATTGCACTTCAGTAATTACAGTAAGGCGATAGGAAAAAATATTCACATAATTTCTGTGCACTTTTGTAGTGTTTGTTTTGCACCTGGCGTGTCCTCAGAGCTCTGACTGGACTTGTGTTCATCATCATCATCATGAAGCTCTGTGGTTATGGGTAACAGGATATTTTAGCCTGACAGAAAATAATATACTCTTTATTTTCCAGATTATTCCCACCCATATAGGCATCTCCCGCTTTTTCTACAGAACATTAAGTTTTAACAGAACGGTGGGCTAGTTGATGTCCTGAGGGCAGCTAATATGCTATTTCTTTAAACACCAATCACATCCCTGGCTTGTAAAGATGTCTGTCATTTTCAGTATTACTTCCCCCTGGGCTTTTCTCCTTTTTAATGCGCTCACCATTTCTCTTTCTCTCATTCTCTCTCTTTCTCTAACACTATCTGCTTTTTGCCACTCTCCTCTGGCGCACACACACACTCCATGCACTGACAGAGCCTTGTGACCAGTGCTGTTTATAAAAATCATATTCAACAACACTGTGTGCGACCAATCGAGTGTGATGACATACGGAGATCATTACAGTTTAAAAGCAGGTGGGGGGGCTGACAGTCTACAGTTCTGAGGGATTGTTTCCGTCCACTTTGATGTACTCATTTTATTGAGCATTTAAACATTTGCCACTGGGAAATGTCCCAGTGCTCCTGATGGCTAATTCGACACTGCTGTCCATTCTGTTAGAGTACACATCATGCTATTAGGGCTCATATACAGTAAGCCTTTGGGCATAAAAAACAATGAACTCCCAAACTCCTCTCATAACAATACAGCTTGACAGATGGATACTTATTGTTTTGCCGTTAACACTGGAAAATCACCGCTTGCAGTACTGTAGGGAGTCCTCATATCAGTTCAGTCTATTGATGTGTGTGCATGTTAGTGTATCACAGCACCGGTACGTCTTCATATTAATCCTTTTCCTTTTCTGATTCAGACTGCAGGAAGTAGACATCAACAAGATTTTCACTTTTACTTTCAAAAGACACTTGAAAAGTGAGTTTGGGGGGGAGAAAAAAAGAAAACACACCTCTGAAGTTCAGCTGAGAGAAACCGGGTCACAGAATGAAGTTCTGACCACTGAAGCCCAAAATTAAAGCACATGGTGGAACAGTGTGGGAGCAGCTTATTTCATGGGCTAGCAGCAGACAGTTTCAGGACTTCCTACTGACTGGAGAGCATACTGTGTGTGTGTGTGTGTGTGTGTGTGTGTGTGTGTGTGTGTGAAAAAGAGAGAGAGAATGTGTGAGTGTGCGGCAGCAAGCTGTTCAAACCCCCTTTTCCCTACATTTCCATCTGTCACACTCTGCTTGGTTGCTGTGGAAAAGTATATATCACTCAACAGCAGTTGCAGAGGATTCACTTGTTATCAGGTTCACACCTGTCCAACAAAATCCTCTAAAGTGGAAACTGACCATGGCCGTGCAGCAAAGATCGGCTCAGTAAATTACTTTCATAGCTTTTCAGTGCTGTTGTAAATTTGTAGGGTTAGATCATCCACTCTGGATTATTTTACAAATGTTCTTTGCTTTTCAACAGCGTAGGAAAAGAGACCAACAATTAATCGACCATGCACCATTTGCTCCGCTGCATTTATTAGACAGGTTTACCACAGGTTGTAGAAGTTAATACAACCCCCCCACCCCCCACCCCCCTCCGACAGGATTCCCTAAACTCCTTCATCCGCTGCAAGAATCTTTTTAGGTAGAATAGTCCAAGAGAGAGCTGACTGTGCAGCGTTTCCAATCAATCTGTTAAACAAAATGTTTTGTTCATTCAGCGATCGCTTCACTCAAATTTGTTGACCTTGCAAGTCCACAAGTAGCAGTCATTTTCTACCTTTCACTTTCACTTTCCAATTTCATGTCCAATTTTTCATAATTACTGCCTCACGGCTCGCCCCACAAGAAACCTTAAACTGGAGAGAGCACAAAGTGAATTTGGCCTTTAGTGATGAAGTAGCTCTGGTGAATGTGAGAGAGATGATGAAAAATAAATCAAATAGATGATCTTGTTAATAGCAGAGTAGAGTAGAGTAGAGTATAGTAGAGACCCATTGATCTTACTGTATGCAAAATAGAATATGTACAATACAAAGGAAAGATTCCTTTTCTGCTGTCAAATGAACACATGATAAGGAAATAAAAAGAATTGAATGTAAATTAATGCACAAAGCATATATTTTACAGTTTACAATATGCAAAAGGTCTTGGCAAGGCAGTCCAAGGTTCAGCGAGCTCTGTTTGGATTCTCAGTGATTTTCAGAGCTAAAACACTGACTTGTCAATATGTCACATTTCACAGGTTGCCCCCAAAATTACCCCAAATTTCTCTATACTGTCCAGAGATCAGATCAGCACTGATACCATCATTTACTTAAAGGAGTCCTCATTAGATCCAACTGGAATTTAAACACGTATGATCAGCAGCAGTTTGCCAGAAATTGGTTGGAAGTTAAGCTGCCGTGAACAGCAGAAGTTTGGCAGAAACTAGTTGGAAATTAAGCTGTAGCAATTCAGTTACACATCTATTAATGCGAAAGTTACATATAAGGAGTTATAATTCATCCCCCGTGGTCCTGATATGATTATCAGAGATCTCTGTGTTAAGAAAACGTTATCTACTGATCTCTATCCATCAAAATCTATTGAAAGTTGAGGCTAAATGTTAATTTCATAAAAATTTCAAATATGTTACTTGCAAATAATAAAATAGTAAATGTTGGGGTAATTTTAAAGAAATTTCAAATATGTTACTTGCTAATTACCACCTACATATCATGAAATTAAGCAGATGAAGCAGTTTATCATTCGTTTTTTCATGAACCTCGGGAAGAAAGAAACCTGTGCCATTAGCGTAGCAAAAGAGGGGCAACATAGAGAACACACAAAAAGGAAATAAAAGAAGAAAAAGTGGCATGTAAGTAGGTCCGCTTTTTTTAGCAAGTAATCATTCTTGGGAGAGAGTTGTGTGGCACTGGGTCGATTGCTGGGCAAACTTCTGCATAAAAATGTGGTAAGAAATCCCATGGAGTTTATCCTTTCTAACCCAATGGGAAATCACACTGCAGTTTACCTGGTCTCTTTTTAAAATCCACCATCTCTATCCTTTCCTTAGATTCAGTGTTGTGGGTGTTTGTTGCTGGCTTAAGGCTTAAGTTCATGTTGTAGCGAACATTTATTACTTGAGATGAGAATAGAGTTTGCTATGTCCTGAAATGAGACACCTCAGCAATGTACAACAACTTTAAAATAAGTTAGAAACAACCCGGTGTCCTAATAGAAAAGAATAACTGAATAGAGCACCCAAACTTTCTGAGGATAGGAGCTGTCTGCTTTGATCAGCGGTCCCACACTGCTGTTCATTTTACTTTTATTGTCATGTTCCGAAACAGTGACTGTAAATGTCAGATGTGGATTAATCCTCCGTTCTTTATCGAAAAAATATCGATTTTGTCACAGTTTTTGAAGCTGCAGCACAACCTCCACTAAAGGTCTTGTTGCTTCTAAAAATGGTGAATTCTGAGGGAGTGCAATGATACAGTCAGCGTAGTCTGATTTATAATAGAGACCATGGTTCAATACATTCACAATTCAGTTGAGAAAACTTGATTAGAAAATTACATATGTATTCCGCATCGCATAAAAAGAAACAGGGCTCTCAGTTTCACTATCGACTTTATTTAGCATTTTTTGGTTTCAGTGCAAAATGCAAAAAACACAAAATGGATGAATAAATCACAAAACTAGAATGAAAAAGCCTACACATACTGTGTCAAGAAGATATAGAAAAATGTTGCTATGAATTCAGTCTATTCTCACCAGAAAAACAGTTGTGGTGGTTGTCTGTACAAACAGCTTTTTACAACCCTAGTCTCAAGCTACCAGACAATCGGAGATCTTGCCACCTACCGATCATCTGGGGTTTTCTAAACACAAGGTAGTTGCTTGAATGGCGGCGAGTTCAGCCGCTAACAAACCTATGTCTCTTAAGACTACGGACTGGTCCAGCAATGCGTTTTTTTGTTTTTTTGTTTTTTAACTCTCTAAGTGTTTTTTTCCCCCCAGTTTTAGCTACGAAAGCTGGCAAATTGTCTCTATGACTTGCACCCATATTTACCTTTATTGTTGGGCAGTGACTGTAGTAATTATCACAGGAGCGATATAAAAGAAGCGGAAAAGTCCACATATGGAGGAGGTGAAGTGGACTTTCACCCAGGAGACCCAAAGCGCTCTCATCCCAACTCATCATGCACCAGCGAAACGTCACCGCCCCTCAGCGTCTGACACGGAGGCAGAGAGTAGCCTTTGGCTGCTGTATCTGACGCAGGCAGAAAGTCATTTTTAACACATGATTAATGCTGCAAAGGGTCACAGTTTGGTTAGTTTTAGGCACCAAAAAATGACTTGGTTAGGGTAGGATAAAACCATGTTTGAGGTTAAAATGACTACAAAAATCACATGATGTACATAACACATGAATCACTCCATGCTCACGGCACGAAACTCACAAGCTTTGGTTTCACACAAGACACAAACCCTTGTGTCCTGAGTGAAAGTTCTGCGTTCGTTTATGCAATCAATCTACCCCACCTCGTCCATCTGTCAGACTTTCTTTCCTCTTTACTACTTCAGCAGCCTCGGGCATCTTCCTGCAGGTGGGTTTACATTGAAGTCTCTCGGTTTCATCAGCTAATGTGTCCTGTCTGCGTTGTTGTATGTATGTTATGTATTTGACTCTGTCAGTGACACTTATTTTAATCCAAACCACGATCTTTTCCGAAACCTAACCAAGTCATTTTGTTGCCTAAACATGAATCAAACTTCTGCTGTTTTACAACGTAAACCGTGCGACTTATTATACGTACTTAAGGACCAATATGCCTGTTGTTGCTGGTACTCTCCTTCGGTCATATACGATGTTTTGGGAGTCACTGGCAATCAACCTATTCTATTGTGTTGGTATAAGGATGTGTTGTATGAGCTTGGTTAGAATATCATTCTCTAAACACAAAACCACAAACCCCACTGTGCAGAGCGAATGTAATGAAATCTGCTACTCAGTTGGATTTTACAGTACAAATTGATATGTAGAAGAATGCAAACAAAATCAGTGGAAAGATGCCAGTGGAGAAAAAACAGAAGCAGATTGGCTTCAGTTCGAGGTGAAGAGACATCTGCTTGAGTTGAGAGAGATAATGTATACTTGTATGACTTCATGAATGCAGAGAGGCAAGCGGAAAGCAAAGGGTCTGGGGGAAAATAAGAGAAACTGGAGCTCCGAAGAAGTTTGGAAATCAGTCTGTTTGAACTGTCTCACCGAGTTGCTGATTGTTGCCAGTTGGGGAACTTGTTTAGTGGGTGCTTGTGGCCAAAAGACACAGAATGAAAAACCACTCGAGCAGCCAAACTGCGCCAAAGATTCGCTTCTTTTCTGTTTGTTTTCATGCAGTGGAGGAGAACACAGATGATCTCCCATTGCATTAGTCACAGTTGATAAGAATTCGTCAGTATTATAATCCACAATTCATATTCACCCATAACCTATTTTTAAACTGTAAATATACTGTAGGTAACACTTTACAATTAGATACACAATCTATTTGTACGAGATGCTAATAATCAGTTAATGTATACAAATCAGGAACAGCTTGATAATTGATTAATCATTAAGTACTATCCTAATAATTCCTAAAAGAGGACTATATACTCGACAATGACGAGTTACTAAAGAACAGACAGATCATGTATTAATGAATTATTAGGTAATGGTTAGTTCATGAATATCTGTGAATCAATCATACTGATCACTTTCTTTATGAATCGTTCCTGATAATCTCTGCACCAGCCAGTGAACTGAACAGAACCTCATTATTAATTACTTACAAATGTAATAACTTACTAACTAGTCCCTCATTACCTCATGATTACTTACCCTGTTTGTGTCCCTTAAACTAAAGTGACACACAATACTGAGTAGTTACTAAGTAGTCCTTCATTACCTCATGATTACTTATACTTTTTGTGTCCCTTCAAGTAAAGTGAGGCATAATACTGGCTAGTTACTCAGTACTCCCTCATTATCTTATGATTACTTACTCTTTTTATGTCCCATCAAGGAAACTGATACAAAATACTGACTTATTACAGAGGAATCCCTTATAACCTTATGATTACTTACCTTTTTTGTGTCCCTTAAAGTAAACTTATACATAATACTGAGTAGTTACTAAATAGTCCCACATTACCTCCTCATTACTTACTGTGCTGAATCATTACTTCATCATTACCTGTCCATTAGTTACCCTTTTTTTGTGTCAAATTAAGTTACTCGAGTCACTCACTAACTAATGGTTCTTAGCTCCTCACTTGTTTCTTCATTAACTTGTCATTAGCAAATCTGATCAGAAGTTACTCATTAATGGTTCGCTCACAGTTCCTCATTCATTCATTGGTAGCTACTCAGATTGTGTTAACTTATTGTACTTGTGCTTTGTTACATCTCACAGATGATCATATTCAAAAAGCAAACTAGGCTGCTTCTCACCAACAAACTCTGTTGGTCTGTCAAAAAGCCATCAGCAGGCACCTAATTAGAGTTCCCTCATTTGGACTAAATGTTCCATCTGCACAACTTTTGGCAAGAACACGCTGATGTTGATAAAGTAGGACATAATACGCACAAACAATGATCCGTACAAACGACTGAATAGAAGCGTCAGACTGTAACTCGAAACTGCATTTCTCATCTCGGAAATGAGTTTTAATTATTGACCAGCAGAAATCTTTTCATGCGGGCTAAAAGCTCGGCCTTTTCCTCCAGTTTCAGCTAACAGTTTCCTCCTCTCCATTATGCTCTTATCTCTCCCCACCGAGGTGGCAGAGAAATTAAATTACTTATCTCCAACTTCATTAACTCTCTTATCTTCGCCGAGGCACATATCAAACAGAATTTCTCTTAAACATCTTCCCCTATTCCCAGCCTTTTTTTATGCATAATATATTTTAGCAAGGCACAAGAGAACTGAGTGCATTAGATGTCGTCTAATATGGGAAAGAATTTAATTCTATTTCATTTGCCTGACATGTTGAACATGTCCTGCTTTCAACTCTGGAATCATTATGTGTCCATGTTCTGTGGTCTGTCAGGATTTGCGTTGAGGGAAACTCATCATGAACAGCCAACGTCTCATCTTTTGAAGGTTGAATTGGTGTTTACTCTGCGGAAATATTCTGATACCACGTCTGTAAATACATATGTCATCATCATCAAACCCCTTACTGATATATATTGAATTAATTTAGACTGAAATCTGCAAGCTACAACAGTTGAAAAGGGTAAAAAAAAAAAAAAAGTTCAGTGAGACCTAAAGCGATGAATGTCAATGCAGGATTATTTCCTCATGGGAATTCAGAGAGATTTTTGTCTCAAAGTCCTTCAAACTTCTTCCTCTTGTGAGCCGGCAGAGGAGAGTCACAAACAGTACAGAGTCTGTTCGGCAAAATCCTGCATTTCCACGGAATGAATTAAACTTAATATGAACTTTTCTCTGCATTACATAATATGTCTAAGAGCAGCTTAAGTTTCAAGGACAAACCAAACCTGGATTGGCAAAGTGCAATATGAACATATATATGCAGCAAACAAAAACTATTCCCAAAGGGAAACTGGGTTATATTGTGAATTTACTCCTGACTTGGCATCCTTTCTTACTTTTTTTAGGAGTTGGAGCAGTACAAACATTTCTACTGGGTTTCACTTAATTTAGACAGTGCAAACAAAGTTCAGTTCTAAACAAATTCTATCAAATGTGACATTAACGGTCTTATTAAAACAAAAGTTGCTGAAGATAAACTTTAAACACAAGTGCACTGAATCACACAGTTAGCATCAAACTTTGAATATATAAAAATCAGGGTATTGTTTAACTTAGTCCGGTTGTTAAACTGAGCAAAAATAGGAGATATACAGGTAAACTAAATAATAAAGTAATTTATTCTACAGCTAAATAATAAAAACAAACTCAAACATGTAGATGGAATGAATATCCAAAATCAGTTGTGTGGGAGTAGATGATGAAAAGGTGCTGCTTGGAGGCTGTGCTGTAAAAACAAAGAAAAAGAACCAAAAGTGACTATGCTGAGGTGTTGGGGTGAGGAGATCTGCTCCTCTGGGTTTATGTGCACGCAGGACTCTGGGTCCAGGTGTGTCTGATGCTGCTGATTAAGCTCCAGGTCTGCAGCCAGAGGAACAGAAAGCACAGCAACAAGGGTGAAACTAGCAGAGGGGCTGTCACACTTCCAGCATGTGACTTCAGCAGACAAAATCTGACCAATTAAAAATGACCAATTGAAAAACACAAGCAGTCTATGTTTTCCACATGTCTAGAGAAAATAAAGCATAATCCACTTGTTTTATTTTTAGTAATTCAAAATTGCTGCACATGTGTAATCAATAACATTGGTAACAGCTGAATATAATTCATTCTGATGGCTGATTGATGTGTGTGCTGGCAACAAATTGTTTTATACCTGCCATGTGTCAAAATAAAAACTACTTGATTTTTGAGTCTGCAATTGATGTGCACTATTCTCCCACAATGCAATGAACAAAGGCAATAAAAGTGCTGATCGCAACTGTAAAAAATCTAACTTATTTTGGATGATGGAGAAAGTTTGCCAGGAAAACTTTTGAAAAAAAACAACAACAAAAAATAAGTATAACATTTTTGGATCACTATTTCTCTTTCTCACTGTTAAGTTTAATTGGCAGTGGCTTCACAGTTTGATTGTTGTCTGTTGGTGCAAGTATTGTATTATTTCATAGTGTAACTTGACAACAAAAGCATTACATTGTGAGAATGAAGTAGATGCTGCATACAGTTAGTGTGTAAAATGGAACTGGGACACTCTTGTTTCACCCACATGGATGTTTTCATGATCAGGCCTCTTCTCAGAATCATGTAGGCGCCTCTCACACTCCTCTGTTGGATTTATTGAGCCTGTTAGTGTGGGATGATGAACCTTGATAGGCCTTTTTTAATGTCAGATGTATTAAAAAATCAACACCACCACCAAAGTGTGTAATGGACTCACCAGTTCACTGTGACAGTGTCAGGCTAAGTCAGTGGTTCCCAAACTTTTTTTGTGCATGCCCCCCCCTCCAGAAGCTGAAAAAAAAGTTCAACCTTAAACTTCCTTAACAAGACCAACTTTGACCATTTGTCTCACACAGAATCAAACCCTGGTCTCGTGTGTTTTACTCATCCACTCTGGCCTCTTATCTCTGTGGACTTATGTTACGTTCTTCCTTTGCCCCTGCAGGTGCTGACCTTCATATACAACACACGTACATTTCACACCGAGGTGAGACAAAACATAAAACTGACACTGTCTTCCAGGTCTATTACACGCCTTGGCGTGAGTTTGTACTACAACCCGGTTCTTAGTAATAAAATGAACAACTGTTCTGTTCTATTCAAGTGTAGCAGGAAGCCGTGAAAGTGTGACAGTTAGCAGGCACAATACCAGGACCCAGAAACTGGAACTGCTAAATGGAATTGAGAAATTCTTAATTGCATTTTTTTTTTACACCTGTGACTTTCTTACCGCCAAAATGTCCTGTGAAAAAGGCACCTGTGTGGGTGTGGAGGACCTCTCAGGCCGGGGTTCTCAGGAGGCATTATTCCTTTTTCATTGACAAAATAAACAAGATTAAAAAAAAAACCATACGTCCAAAGAAGGCTCAGCTTTTATTATGTGAAATCTGTGTGAGTGTTTTCTCAGTAGCTTTCTTTCTTTGGAATGAAGGATGAGAATCTTGCCAGCTAAACTCTCTCAGGTGGCACTAAACATGCATATTCATCTCGTGTTCACATGTTGGCAGGCTCATAAGACGTCGACCTCTAATGCCAAGTGAAATGAGTGTGTTATCCAATGTCTCTGACGTTTGTTGGAAGGAAATAATAAAATATTATACAGTGTGTCATTTCAGTTAATTAGTGCTTCATCAGCAACTAAAATTAGGTTTGCATGTGCTTTTCCCCCCAAAAAAACTCAGACACTAAAAATAACAGCTCAACAAAGGAAGGTTCACTAAGACTGTTTCTATGGAAACTGTCCAACATGCATTATGGTAATGTGCCTGCTGTTCAGAGGGAAAAGAAAACTTCAAACATAATTTTCAGTGAAATGAATACATATGGCAGATCAATTTAATTCAACAAAAACATTCACATCTAAGTGAAAATCAAGAGGAGGGAGGAACAGAGGGACACAGCCAATTTGTCCTGCACAAAATCATCTTCTTTTATTTCTGCTGCTCCTCTGCTGATGTTAACAGTCCCCGAATCTGAAGGTCTTTCATGTCATGACTTTTTACTCTCCATGGATGACTTGTTGAAGCCGTTCATGCTTGGTGCTGGACTCTCCTTCATTACATTTTAGGCTGCAGCAGCTTTCTGATAGAGTCCAGTTTCTATTTTTTTTTTCTCTCAGAATGTCTGAAAAACTTTCATAAAGACTTTGAAAATAATTTGAGTGAAAGTAATGGGAGAACATTTTTATCACAATGTTATTAAGGACCCAATCTCTTAAATCTAAGATTGATATTTTGCATTTAGTTACATTGTAAATACTACAAATATACTGGAAATAATAAAGGAATAGTTTTGATTATATGGCTTAGGGTTGTACTTATCGATAGCCAGTGTATTATGTACAGTAGATGCCAGTCAGCACACTATTTTCACCACTTAACATTGCCGTCAGACAGCCTTCTCTGATGGGAAACCGCTGTTATAAAAGCCAAATATCACTTTCCCCAAACCAACCAAACTCCTTTGGCAAAAACACTCATTTTACCTCAAAGTACTTGGGAGTTGCTGGTCTACTGTTGCCTCCATGTGTTACTTTGTTTGTGTTATTGTGTGATTTCAGTGTTTTAGAGAGACTCACCAAAATCACACAGTAACAAACAAACAAACAAATCGAGGCAGTGGCAGACCAGCAACTGCCGTGTTCTGTGGGGTAAAATGGCTGATTTTGCCTGTGGAGTTTGGTTGACTTGGAAAGTAAGATCTTGGGCTTCTATAATGGCAGGTTCCAATTGGAAAATCCTGTCTGATGACAAAGAAAAGCTCTGCAAATACTCTAAGTAATATAGCAAACACTCAAACTGATATAA
The DNA here is from genome assembly GCA_027495735.1 of Lutjanus campechanus. Taxonomy (NCBI): domain Eukaryota; kingdom Metazoa; phylum Chordata; class Actinopteri; order Lutjaniformes; family Lutjanidae; genus Lutjanus; species Lutjanus campechanus. The sequence goes on along the minus strand of JAJHUR010095569.1, from coordinate 9,404 downwards.
AAAAGATTTTTAGCTGGACCTTTTTGTGACTGGCTAAATTTTTGTTGCTGACCTTGTCCACGGCATTTCATTGCTTAGCTTCCATGCTGGTACTCCTCTCTGCTTCTCAGCACAGTAGGTGTGTCGACTGGCATCTGCTGTAGCTCATACAGTGACCATGGAAAAGTACTTTATACAACCCCATTTCAAATAATTTGAACTAGTCTTTTATCACATGCGTCAGGAAAAAATAAATAAACTATAGATAAGGAGATATTGCAAAATGCAGCTGACACAAAATTCACATATAACTTATATAAAGCAGAATACACAAATGCATTGCATCAGTTTTACTGTCTTCATTCTCGGATGAAGTTCAAAATATACTCAGAAATAAATCTAATAAGTCCGTCTAAATCTAGAGAAATGTGAACCTCCCTGCAGGACAGACATCGCTCTCACTAACAGGAAATTGGTTTTAAGTGCCAAGTGTGCCGTGGATTTAAAAGAGCAACCAGTTTATGTTAACTTCAGTGTACCTACAGATGCATTTTCTTTTATATTATTTCCTTTCCAAGATTCTGTTTAATCTGATCTGTGCTCACTGATCTGCTACTGCAGCACAAGGGCTGCATAAACATGTTTACATACACAGACAAACCTGTACACACATGCACACATAAGATGCGGCTTCAGATCCTCAATCAACGTTTGTTTGTCTTGATTTAATCTTATTTGCATTTTTTCCATCCCATAAATTGAATTGTGGTTCATTTGTTTTTAAAAACCCTGACCACATCTGACCTGACGACGGATACATTTTTACATGTAAGCATGTTTGCCCTCGAAAATGTTTGCTGAAATGTATAATCACATATGCATGAATGCATGTACAAACAACGTAGGATCGGCTTTGTGTTGAGTACTGCATGAAATATCAACATCAAAAGTTAATGAAATATTTATGTAGTATCTATTTAATCAGAAATGAAACCATTAACAAACACCATCAATGAAAATATCCCTCAACATCGATGAAGAGTTCTTGTGCATATGGATTACAGTACAAATTATGTAGAATTATGAAAATGCAATTTACTTTATTTCAGAGCATAAACCTATAAATACAGCATATAAAAAATCCACATGATCTCCATTTTCGTCACAATTCCTAATCATGTTTCATGAGATTCTCTTTAATTTCCAGATGTGTGAGATCACTAATCTTAGTCTAAATAGTCTAGAGGTAGTTTCAGGTTCAGTAACTACAAGCTATAAAATAAGTGCAGTAACATTAGACTATTAAAGCCAAGATGAAAAATGTGTGTTCTACACTACATTTAATGTTCAATGTAGTGGCTCTATGGCCATGAAATGTCACGATGCAGCTTTATACCTTACTGTAATATGCAAAGGTTACAGGGAGATGGAAAAATAATGTGAATAAAATATATACATTTTGCTTGTATAATTATGATAAATTGTTGTCATTCATTATTTTTAAATATTCTTTTATTTAAAAGCAATCTGTCCATGTGTGTGGTTTGCCCTACAGTATGTAATGCTGCATTAAATCAGTAAATCAGCCAGCTAACCTCCACATGTCTTTCACGCTTTTTCTTAATTGCTTTCATCTCCCATCTATATTTCCCAGTTACTGTGCGCAGTGGTGCATGCACTGGTTTGCTTTATGATGATTTTCTTCCAGATGCACTTTGCAGCGCTGCAGAAAATATAGAGTCTGTACGCGTGATAATGATCCCATGAACATTTACTCCTGCACTGCATATGATGTTTCAGGTGCAAGCTCCTCTTCCGACTTCAGACACACTTTATTAATACCTACCCAGGTCGTGCGGTTACAAAATGGTAACAAAAACATGAAATGGCGAACGCAGTGATACAACCTGAATATCTCATGACTTGTTTGTGATCATTCTGATGCTGATGTGGATAATAGATCCTTAATATATCCTGCTTTAGGTATCTGATTGCTGTGATATTGTTTTTATTGAGCAGAGTCGCCTCTAAAATAGATCAGCTTGCATTTTCCTTTTGCTTCATAAACACTGAATTAAATTATGACTGTGTAAATCTGATATTTAATTTGTTTTGACTAAGCTCTTGGTACAAAGACCAGATCTTTTTTTCTTTCCATCGTAATGTGGAGCCCTTTAGACTTCCTGTGTGTGTTATATGTGCATATATATGAAAGCTTTTTGCAGTCCATTAAAAACAATTCTGTTCTTACCAATTTACGAGGTAATTTTTCATGAAAAAAGGCTCAGTGTTTCTGAATTAATGAGATAATCTCTCCTGAAAAATAAATCAGTTCTGCTTTTCCAAATTTATGAGATGATTTTTCACTTTTGTTCTGAATTATTATTATTTTTTTTCATGAAAAATGATCTTGAATTTTTTCTCTCTGTTTTTCTGAATTCATTAGCTTTTTTCTCCTGGAAAATACTGGTTCTTTTGTTTCTGAATTTAAGTGAAGGCAATAAGCTTCCATAAATATATTCGTATTCTCACTATGAATGATATTTGTCAGTGTCAGTACTGTGCTGAGTTGTTTTTTTCTCCTCTCAACATACCACAGTAGTTTGATGATTTTTTTACCTGATGAATTTGTTATGACATATATTTATGGCTCAGTGTTTACTGCACATATGTTTATAATGACAGGATTCGTTATATTTATTATACTTTATACTGTGTTCACTATTTAATGCTTTTTATTTTTTCCTGCTGTTTTACCATTTTGTAATCACATGACCTGTCAGGTGAGCCCTTAGGTACTTGTAAGATGTGTCTCTGAATCTCTCTCATGTATGAAGAAGGGCCCAAAATGTGGTACAGAAATAAATGTTAAATGGGAGGATTATTAGGATATTGTGTTTTTTTCCTAATATTTATTACGTCTGGATGTTCGTGCTTTTGTAAACTTTTAACGTGGGAGACGTGATACAGAGGTTCCTGTGGTTCTGACGCAAAATATTCATGTTTAATTCAGAATGTAATCCCACTTTGTGACCTTCACATTTATGGGGCTAAAGCAGTCGGCATTTCTGGCACAGAGAAAGGAAGCCTGTGGCCCGGTGATAAAACCGACTTCTACTTTAAGTTTAAGGGCAATACAGATGCTGAACTAAACTCCGGGCATTTCCAAGTACGTGTATCTGTTTCTTCCTGACCTTGCGCATTGAATTAATTTGATTGTCAGTTCATATTTTTCGGGGAGCAGAGTTATTAAGTGCCTCCATTCTGATTAGCTGAATTATGCTAAAATAGCATTTCTCCTGGCAACTTGATAGATGATTTAAATCGCCTCCACCACTCTGCATTTTCTCGGAGCTCGAATGCATTCCCCGATAATAAGATTTATTTAAATCAATTTCATGTTTATTTCTCCTGAGGTTTACTGTTTTGTTTGTCTAATAAATCCACTCCTACACCCTCTTACATGCACTCGCAGGAGAGAATTATCACTTGAAAGTGGGACTTCCTGAGATTATAAAGAAAGAAGAAGATGGTCTTCAGATCAGATCTATCTATCTATCTATCTATCTATCTATCTATCTATCTATCTATCTATCTATCTATCTATCTATCTATCTATCAAGAAAGTCCATGTAGGGCAGAGGTTGGGGTTGATGGTTTGGAAAAACAAACACACAAACAACACTTGTTTTTAAAATATGTCCGTAAGTTAATTAAGGGACATAATGTATTTATAGTTCTTCTCATTCGCTCGATTATCTTTTTCAAAACAAGTCTGAACAACAAGTTCAAATCTCTGAACACTGAGTTTGTCGTTCAAAACACATTTAAATTTCTCATTCATTTGATCAAGTTGCACATTTTTAGCTAAAAGAGTAAATACAATTATCTACAATTTGCACAATATTCACTTGCACGTGGCTCGCTGATCAAAACTGATGAGTTGATTCTCGACTTGTTTCCAGCAAGTTTCTTCATTTCAAGTACTGGAAATGTCCATAATTAAGCTATCAAAGCTCTGTAGCAGCGTGATTTCTACTCCTCTGCTGTGTGCGCATCCTGGGTTGTGGAAAACCTTTGTGTAGTGTAGTGGGGTGATGTTCAGTTGTTCGTCTCCTTGACTCACTGATCCTTTATGTGATTGAACTTTGTTCAAGTTAGAATCCATGGCCCCGACCACGGCTCCGGCATATCAGTAACTGTGCTGTGTATTGATGAATCCATGGTGCTGTCCATGGTGCTGAAGTAGCAGGCGGATTTGTAATTGCACCTCTTTTCTCAGCAATGTCTCTCATTATATGGTTGTCTATAATCATTAATTCTTTACAATATGCAATATCACCAATGCTGCTTACCTTGGACTTTTGTATTTAAACAATAAATCACTTATACTGGAGTGTTTTGATAATATTTTCAGAAGCAATTACCAAGTTATTTTTCCCTTTTGAAGGTCAAAATGCCTTTCAGCCCTGGAAGTCTGAGTATAAAGAATGAGAACGGCAAATATGTGCAGGGAATTCCACCTTTAACAGGCAGACTGGTAAAAAAAAATCCAAAAAGACTTGATGTATGGCTTGTTAAAACTTTTTCCTGCAGAAAAATTGTTGATAAATTCCACACTTCTTGTTCAGATAACAGTGAACAGAAATCCCACTTTAATTATGACAAGCATGCAGAGAGCTCTCAGAGCAGCTACAGAGAGAGCTGAAAAAAAAAAGTTTGTACTGAGGCACAGAGAGAACCAGTTCACAGGCACTAATGCTGCATTCATGTCATATTGGATTTACTGTGAATAAAACCTGCTGTCTGTGAAAACGTGGTAATTACAGGCAGGACAATGTGTGTGGGAATTCATATAACTCAGTCAAATCTCAACACACAGACATGAGACACATATTGATAGCACCCATACACCTCCCGAGGATATGTTATTATCTCCGACATCCAGCTCAAACGCCCATAAACCCACTTAGAAATAACAGAACTTAATAACATCATAACAATAGAACATCACATTTTCCTCTGTATGAAAGCAAATAGTTCACTTTTAATAGTTGCCTGTACATCCATGGGCAAAAAGGAGCTGCATCATCAGTTAATTCGGCATATGTTTTAAAGCGCCAAATTGCTAAAATGCAAACAAATATATACAGGGCTCTAAAGAGAATATCAATACGACTGACATTAAAACAACCCATTTGATGATCTTTTATTTATCAACTAGCAACTATCACCACCCCAAGCAGACATTACATAGAGTAACTATTTTAGCATGTAGACCTGAAGGTAGCATGAATGCAAAGCAGAAAATTCTACTAGAGAAACTGTTATTTTAGCTTATGTTAGTCAGTCCACTGTATGTACAGTGAGGCCCAGTTCAAAAACAAAATACACGGGCATGCATCTGAAATTAGCTGGGTTTTGCACTATTATCTATAGTGCTGGCTGGCAAGGTCTAGGTAGAACGGCACTAATGATGTTGATAAATCTGCAGCTCTGAGAAGTGCCATGCCAGAGCACAGTGCTGCTACACACGGCCACTCCCTGTGTTTACCTTCATTAAATCACCTGAAAACAACACCAGGCTGCTACAGTATAACCATACAGACCTCAACACACATCAGACTGGTCGGTTATAACTTATTACTATGCTTATTTATGAAGGAGACACCTGGATACCAGGACTCATCACAGGACTCTCCAACTTTCTTTTTATCACTGAAACACATTGCAGTGCAAATGCTGTTGTGTAACAGTGATTACTAAACTATCTGACCATGAACGAACTGAGATACGTGAAGAGCTATCGCTAAATCAGTTACTTTATTTTTCTTATTTCTATCATTATTATAACGATCTGATGCAAAATTGGACTTGGTCTTCCTTTGGGTGCAGATTTGTGGTGGTGTGCATTCATGTCTGGTTCCCAACCTGGGGTCCAGGCCCTCTTTAGGGGGGCTGCCAAAGATCACAGGGGGTCCCCAAGGCTTTGTCTGCTCTGAGGACGTCAAATTTAGATTTGCACACGTTAATTTAATCACAGTTTATACAAATGCCTGTATACAAAACTATTTAAAGGATAATTTGTTCAAAAATGCTCTGTGATAATGATTCATGATAAGTTTACTCTTAACAAAAAATGTTAGAAAAGAGACATTTTCCAAAGGTAATGGTTGAAGAAATGGAAACAGTTATAACTGAATGTTAAAGCCTGGGAATATTCACCTATTAATTTTCCGTATGTACACATGTGCAAGGGCTGGGGCGATTCAGCTTTTCATTGATTGACGTATGGGGAGCTCCTAAAAAAATGGTTGGGAACGACTGCTCTGAAGCATCCAGATATTTCCTCAGGTTTGCTGAGCTGTCTGTTTAACTGTGATTAGCTCAGCTGTTTCAGAGCTATGAGACCAGTGATGTTACTTGATGAGAAAGTATTTCATAATCACCACACCCGCTTATCTATATTCACTCTCACTCAGCCCTTTTGCATGTTGTGCTGCTGCACATACATGAATCAAAGTAGAGGGTGTGCATGGAGATGCTCAGTCCCTGCACACAATATATACTCCATACATATACCTGGTCACAGACTGCTGCGGGCAACACAAATGCATGACCTAACACCTTGCGGTTGACATTTATTGTTTAAATTTTATCAGAGGGTACAAAATCTTAAACTGAGGGTGCAAAATATGCTTTTGCACCACCACATCCATGATGAAAATACTTTATCTGAAAATCTGTATTTTTGTAATAAAATCCACATTGCTGCAATGTCGTTGAGACATGCCACTTCTACTGTAAACTCAAAAGGGAAATGAGATTGTGTGATATTGATGACATCACTGCAGCTGTTTTCTGATTGGTCAAAGTGACAGTGTTAAAGTCAGATACCATACTGAGCTGCTAAAAAGGTAGAATGACAAGCAAGTTGTTGTGTGGAAAAAAAACCCCCTCAGAGATACAATTTAAAATACAAGGATATTGCTCCAGAGGTATTTATAATACAGGAAGACAGGCGAGTTTGCCAAAAACAGTAGGCAATTGCAACTGTAATTATTACTGGGATGTGCGGTGAAAAATTCACATTCACATTCTGGACAGGATTAAAATTACCGAGCAGGTAATGTTACCATCACTCTGACTCCCCCAAAGAAAAATATCCGGCCCGAATGGAGCTTTTGATGGATTTTTACTTCACCAGGAGATCACCATGCATACTGGGTTAGATTCAAAGCCATTTTCTCCGGTCTATTTTAAGAAAAGTGAGTGATGTCTGTTGGTTGGATTGTGCTCAGACACACAGTCCACACAAAATGCAGTCTGCAGACACAAAGTATTTTAAATGTGAACCTTTCAACGAGTGAAACACATGAATGCCTCCAAGTCGCAACAATGAGATGTCACCCTTTCTTTCGACGTCTTGCGATATGATGTGAACATGGCATAAGCACAGAAGATAGGTCTCCGCTACACTATTACCCGCAGACAGTGTTGTGACTAAGCAGCATACATTTCCATACAGATTGCATTTGTTTCCGCTCAGCTGCCGCAGAGTAATGAGCAGCTCCGGTATGTAGAAGATAACAGGACGGAGCTCATTTCCACGTACCTGAACACAGTCTTGAGCAATCTTACATCACGTACCTCTAATGCAAGGCTCATTTGACAACCTAAAGAAACCATGTGCCATGTGTAGGCATACATGAGCTGCTGGCATCAAATGTGACAGTGTGGGATTCAAGCTGTCGGGAATCCTGTTACATTGTTCTGCCCATGTGTCCATTTTGAGACTGTTCCAATGTTTCCATATCTGGCAATCTTACAGTGTCTATTTCTATACTGGTAATCTAATATTGTCTGTTTCTTTACTGGTGGCTGCTGTACCTGTGTAATCGATGCATTGTAATAATCAGGGGAATATTACGGCTACGCCCAAATATAGTCGTCTGTGTCAAAGTTTGATGCTTTGCTGACCCATCCACCCACCACAATTTCCACTTTTCAAAAGAAAACATCTGATTAAAAGGTCTCCAGACCATTGTGAGACGAAGAATTTCAGAGAAGTTCTATATGAGTTTGTTTTTGTTTTTTTCAAAATGTGATCGATTCTAATGAAATTCTATTTGAAAAGAATTCTATGGAACTTTATGACTAGTGAAGGATGAATGTAAAGCAAAATGTTCCTTGAATTTTAAATCCACTGAGCAATTTTGTTTTTCTTTTTTAATATGCATTGAGTCTAGCACAGGACTGCTATTGCTGCAATAGGCTTTTAGTCTTATTGAGGGGACATTTGCAGTCTAGATGTGTCACTGAAAACAATAATTATAATATTATCAAGTTATTGTACTGGTACCAACATGTTGCAGTTCCACTGAGCGGCCTTGAGTTGAAATGGTTCAGACACTTTCTAAAAGTACCTTCTGGTTACGTCCCATTGGAGGTGTTCCAAGCATAACCATCAAAGAAGAAAACCCTGGAGGAAGTGCCAGGACAAGTTTGGACTACTCTGCTCACTCCGTTGTTACTGTGACCATGACTGGGATAAGTGCCACAGGAATAATTTAATTTTAAAGAAAAGTTGTTACTGTTATTTGATTATATGTTACATACAAGGTCTTAAGGAAGTAAATTCAAAATGAATACATTTGCATTTTTTTAGTATTTGAAAAACCCATAAACTGTATGATCACAGGTATCCAGATGAATTGAAAATAAAATCTGAATTTAGACTTCTATTTGTTTAGTCTATTTGGAAGTATATCTAGAAGCCTATATCTATCTGTCAGGGGCAGTGCAACTGAGGGATGTTAGCCAAACAAAGTACAAAGGTTCAGCAGCAGAAGAAGAATCAAAAGTCCTGTCCAGTTTGGCCTGTATCATGAATTACTCATATAATGTGTAAACAAAGTTTGTCAGTTTGTGGCAGGTTTGTTGTAGTTTAGTGCAGTTTTGTATGAAACTCTTTCTCTCACACAATATACATCAACACCAATCTCGCTGCCCCTTGTAACGTTATCTTACCTGAAGTGTTTTATCTAGCGACTCCTGGTGTTTTTTATCACTTTTTTAAATCACTTTTATCACTTTTTTTTAAATCATCAGTGTTGTGTGACTACATCCCGCTATGAAAACACACAGGAATCGTAGCTTTAGTGGCTAACTTTAGCTTTTGGAGGGAGAAAATCGTGACTTCCCTTACGTGACTTCTGGGTGTGTAGTCTTTGTAATAACGTATCTTCACAGTCTGATACTTGTTATTATTTGTCTCTTGCCATAGACTACAGTTCATATTTTTTCCAAAGTAAGGTACCATGGTGTTCCTGACAGACATCATAAATCTATCTATCTATCCGTCTGTCTATTTTTCTATCTATATAAGCTGCAAGCGAAAGACAGAATAGTGAAGATCTGAAGAA